>CAUYON010101242.1:0-42430 GCA_963573935.1 Arctocebus calabarensis | reverse complement strand
ACAAGTTTGCAGAATTTATTTCTGTCAAGGCTATTTTCCCTGATCAAACTCGGGCTGCAAATGGGTTTTACTCTGTCTATGAGTTCCAGCCCTTTGTCTCAGCTTTCATCCCCTGAGGGCCAGGTTAAGCAAAGCAGCCCCTCTGTGAGTATTCTCCCACAACAATTCCACAACACTTGGAAAGGAAAATGAAACCTTCCCACTACCACACACCCAGTGTACAACATTGGAAAGTCCTCGGGTGATTGGACCAGTTAAAGAGGTACCAATCAATTGTCCCAGCCAGTATCAACTTCAAATCAAAGAGTTGAAAATTCTCTGGCGACTAGACAACTGAAGTCTGCTGGCAGCTTTAGTATAACTCACTCCAGTGTTATGTGAGCTCAGGAGGGCACCCCCCAAGTCAGTAAATTAGCCTGGGAAGGTTGATGCCTCTTTCCCCACCTTACTCCTCTGTCGCACCCAATCTCTGGTAACCCTGCAGGGCTTTGGTCCAGTTCCTTCCAATGAGCAGATGCTCTAGAGGTTTGCACCTGCCTAGGTCACACAGGGCTCTGTGGCTCCTCAGCTAATCCACCGGTTATGTCAATGTTGGCAGGGGGGGAGGTGAGACCTAACAACCTGGGTACTTGATGGGGGCTGGGGCAATTCACTCAGTTCCAGCCCTGTCCCTGATTGATGTAAAGTAGATGAAAAGCTGATAGAACAGAACAAGTTTGCAGAATTTCTGCCCTGTGGAGGAGACACTAGGCTGCTAATAGTCCTGACTTACTGTAAGCTTCAGCCCTTTGTCTCAGCTGTCATCCCCTGAGGGCCAGGTGTGGCCAAAATTTATCAAAGCTTTGGTCTGCTTTAGCCAGCTGTTTTTCTGCTAGCCACTTTTGGGCAGACACTTTTTGGCTCACTCTCTCACTGCTCCAAAAGCCAGGAGAACAGCACAGACCAGCAGCAACCCACGCCCTGTCCACACCCCTGGAGAAAGTGTTCAAGAATCTGGACTCCGTGGGGGACAGACTTCTAGACCTCAGGGTGAGAGTGGAGGGGACTGCTGGGAGTTCCAACTTGCACGTAGAGAATATATACAGTTTTATACAGCTTTATGCCTGGCAGGAGAGTGCCACGGCACAGGGGAAGGAGGCCTGGTTTTTAGAGGGTCTCTCCCGTGGTGTAGAGTGGGAGGACATCTGAACTCTGCTCGCTTGTTTGTATGGAGGTATGGAGTATACTGCGAGCTGTTCTCTTCGGGGAGGGGACTCCCGTCTGCTTGGTGATGTGCTCTATACCTTTTACTTGTATCCTTGGGGTTGCAGGTAGCTCCAGCAGGGTTGATGTGCGTTCCTCGACCTTGTCTCTTGGCTCAGCTCCAAACCATTGGCTTTCTTGCTAAATTTCTGTCCTTTAACTCTCCTTCTGGACAGTAGCGTCTGCAGAAAGCTGGCTACAGACCGCCATCTTGGCTCCTCCGATTGTCTCTGTTTTTGTTAGTCTAGCTAAGGGTTTGTCTGTTTTGTTTATTTTATTTATTTATTTATTTATTTTGCGGTTTTTGTTCAGGGCTGGCTTTGAACCCCCACCTCCGGCATATGGAGCTGGTGCCCTACTCTTTTGAGCCACAGGCACCGCCCCTGTTTTGTTTATTTTTCCTCACAGTTTCATTGATCATTTCTATTGTTTTTCTAGTCTCTATTTCATTTATTTCTATCCTAATATATATTATTTACTTTTTTCTGTAACTTTTGACGTAGTTTCTTCTTTTCTAAAAAACATTCAGATTTGATATGAGGATACTAATGGTTAGGTTACATTATTTTCATTTCTAAGGTAAAGTTCAAGCCCTTCCACTCATGGAGCATGTTGAACACCATCTCATTGCGTACATTAGGAGAGATCCCACCAATCACCCTCCCTTCTACCCCTCCCCCTACTAGACTATACTTGAGTTATTCTCTTATGTGGGTGTGTAGTTGTTTACATGGTGGTTTCATATTAGTATTAAATACATTGGATACATTTTTTCCATTCTTGTAATACTTTATTTAAAGAATGTGTTTCAACTCCATTCAAGTAAACACAAAAGGTGTAAGTCTTCACTTTTTTCTTATGGCTGAATAGTACTCCATGGTACGTGTGTGTGTAAGTGTGTGTGTATCACACACACGAAACTTTATTAATCCATTCATGGGTTGATGGATAGGTACTTGGGTTGCTTCCATGTCTTGGCAGTTGTGAATTGAGCTGAAATAAACATTAGTTTCTTCTTTTTATTCTAGTTCCTTTAGATGTAAATTAGGTTTTAATTTTATTTTTTTTATTTGAGGTAGACATCTCTTCCCTGAACAGTGATGTTGAGCATTTTGTCATAGGCCTGCTGGTCATTCAAATGTCTTCTTTTGGGGAATACCTATTCAGATCTACTGCTCATTTTTAAACCCAAAGAAGAAGGAAGTAATAAGGCATATAGCTCAAATAAAGCTTTGAATCAATTCTAAATATTTATGAATAAAACTACTGTGCCTTAGAATTAGCTTCATAAATATATGAATTTGTATAGTTTTAGTGAGTTTCCTGAAAAATTGTTATTTCTCTGCAAAATACATAGTATAGGCAGAGAAAGAAGGCAACCTTCTGGTCACCTTAAATAACCAATATTTTCCCAGGAAGGGTACTGTAACTTAGAGACCATCAATCTTGATGTGAGATAATGGAAGTATTAGGGAAATTAAATGAATCTCTACAACAAAAGACTCCTCCATACCTATATGGAAGAGAGAAAGGATACAATTTTAACATTGAAAAAGCATTATCACAGATGCATGCATGAAACTCAGAGTTATAACTGAAAACAAAGGCTTATAGTTCCAAAGCTCAGAAGAACCATGAACTTGGATAGAAATGTTAAAAGGTTGTACATTTTTTATTTATCAAGCCTACTGAGTTCTTAAGGAGACACCCCAAAGAGGGAGCGGTGTCTGTGGCTCAAAGGAGTAGGCCGCTGGCCTCATATGCTGGAGGTGGCAGGTTCAAACCCAGCCCCAGCCCAAAACCTCAAAAAACCCGAATTATTATAAGGGTGGTGCCTATGGCTCAGTGAGTAGGGCATTGGCCCCATATATAGGGCCTACTCACCCTATATAGGGTGGTGGGTTCAAACCCAGCCCCAGCCAAACTGCAATTAAAAAAAAATAGGGAAAGGTGGGTAGGCAATGACTCCTTTTTCAAAAAATTTCATCATTTTACTTTTATAGGAACATAAACCTTTTCCCAGATCACCTATTGATTTTAGGTGATGAGAGGAGAGTTTGTTTCAGCAGTTATCAGAAACTGCCAAAGAACTATTGAAATTATAGATTTTGACCTGAAAGGCAGGTCACTTTTTTTTTTTTAAATCTTGTGAGTTTAACTCTAAGAATTAATTTAAGAATGATACAGATACAACTCCAGGTTGAAAAACACAAATGGAGGAGTAAAGCCACTTTCTTTCCCATTTTCCTTCAAATACTACTAAAACAAGGAAATGGTAAAACAAACCAAAATAAAAACCAAAACAAAAAATAGAAGGTAAAATGTCCATCTTTTATCAAAACAGAAAAGCAGCCATAATCCCAACTCAACAATTACAGAAGCATAACTCCAAAATAATATGAAATTTGAGTTGAAACGAAGTAGAAAGCAGAGAACTTATAGAAACTTCTCCAGATTGCTAGAATGAAGGAGATGTACTGCAAAGGAAGTGACCCGGTCCTGAATGGCCTGGCAGGAGCATTCTGCTTGCAGAGATGGGACCAAGAAAGATTCTGGAAACACGTGTATAAGGATCTAGGTCGACCAGAGAACAGCAGAGGACAGCAAGGACCCTGAGTGTCGGTAGCCTTCTCCCGCCAGAGACACACCTGGAAGGAGGAGGAGCAATGCCCAGATTCCGCCCAGAACCTGTGATTCAGTGGCTTTTGCATTCATCTCCTTAATGCTAAATATTGAAAAAGACCCTCTTCCAAGACACAGAAAATAACAGCTTTTCTGTGAAGGAGAGTATTTGGGCAAAGATAGGCTCAAATTACAGACTTCCCCAGCGAGGTTCTCTGGCTGGACCCATCACAAAGGAATAAGCCGTAGGTTAGTAGAGGGTGAGATGGGGAGAATGGAGGTGCTTAAGAAAGAGGAAGAATGGAATCCTAAGAAAACTCAGATGGAGGTATGAATAAACCAACAAAACTACCCAAAGGAATACATGAAAAGTTCATGTAAATAGTTCTCCATAGCCTAAAAAATTTTAAAATATTCACAATCATGAACTCTTTTAAAAAAGAACTCAAAGAACAGATGTTCAAAGAAGTCTAAGGGTTGAGTTAGCTAAAACAAACAAATAAATGAGAAAGGAATCCTTATCCCATATTCAAATATAAAGATGAAAGTCAATGTTGTAAAAGAGAGTAAGAAGAGCAAAAACAGAGTCTGACATGTGGAGGAGCATGAGCCCAAAGGAATCAAGGAGACTATAGTGGAAAAAAATTAAATTATTTGGGGGTAAGTAACAAAGGTAGAAAACAGGCAGAGGAATTAATCATACATACATTTTGGTAGATACTCCTGAAGAAGTGAACAATACAGAGGGAAGAGACAGAAATACTTAAACAGAAAGGAAAGAAAAAAAAACACGCTTTTTTGAACTATAGAAGGACTTAATCTGGAGAAGAGCAGGGTGCACTATATTCTGGGAAAAAGAGACATCAAACCAAGATACATCTTGGGAAAATTACAAAAATGTAAGGACATTGGTATGTAGTTAGAAAAACCACTGTCACAAATGTCTTCATATAATAACTGAGAAAATGCCAGGAAGGCTATGTTCATCATTTTGATGAAAATAGTTAAGATTGTATATGAAACCAGCACATTGTACCCCTTGATTGCACTATTGTACAAAGCTATGATTTAATAATAAAAACAATTAAAAAAAGATAAACATTATTGGTATATATTAAATATTATAATTTAAAAAAATAAAAAGAAAAACCACTGTCATTTTGGTATTTGGCACAGACAGAAAGTACACAAAAGCAAAGTAGATATTCAAACCTTAAAAAAATGCAAAAGAATAATGACCATTCAAGTCAGGACAGATGTCCCTTCTGGGGAGAAGCAGGGAGTTAGGGGAACAAAGGTGGCTTCTAAGGCACGTTCCAAATCCTAACCTGGGGGAAAACACAGGTGTTCACCTTGTTTACATCAAGTCTATGCAGATTGTATACTTTTATATAAATATTTTATTTTAAGGAAAAGTGCTGAAAGGCACTTAGGTGAGAGGAGGGATTCAGATGGCATCTAGATGGCTGAGGTGAGCACCATTGCAGGCTCTGGTATCATCTGAGAGGAATGCAGATGAAGAGGAGAGTTTTAGGGGTTGATGGGGAGAGGAGTTTGGGGTATGTGTAGTTTTAGGTTCCTGTGGGAAATTTATGTTGGTCATAAACTCCTGGTCTCGACATCCAGCTTTTTCTTAGTCCTTATCCCATTCTTCCTCTACAGTAATTAGGGCTCCAAAAAAACTCCCCACATGGTTTCCATGGCTCTAAAAACCCTTGCATTTTCCTTCCTACTTCCCTATCTGGTGACTCTCAGTCTGTATGATTTTTCCAGCCTCATTTCTCCTTTCACCCTCCCCAAACCTCCCTGTGTAAGCTTTTCACAGTCCTCTTCTCTCTCTTTAGGCTCTGTGATATCAATGACACCTGTTCCTTTTCCACTCTGTGGTTATCTTTACACAAGATCAAGTGGTTCAGCTGTAGATGTTTATTGTTTTAAGTCATCTCAATTATTTTTGAAGTAGTTAGTGTAAATGCATATGTGTATATATGTGTGTGTGTGTGTGTGTGCACGTGTGTATAGACATAACAGGCAGGACATCACAGAAAACATTTACTTGTCACTTCTGGGAAAATGGCTCTCAGTTCAAGTTTCACTGACTCACAAACCTGGTAAATGTCTCCATCTGAGATGCTTGTTCTTTTCCTCTGTACTCCCAAACTTATTACTTTCTGTGTGTTTTCCATCATTGTAACTGAGGCCACTATCTAATCCACCCTACTCAAGACCTCTTTCTAAGAAAAAGAAAAAAATAGAGACAGAGTCTTGCTATGTTGCCTAGACTGGTCTCAAACTCCTACTCTACGTGATCCTCCTGCCTCAGCCTGTGAAAATGCTGGATTACAGGTGGGAGACACTGCACTGACCTCTTGATTCTTTCTCACTCACAGACAAGTAGAGGAAACAGAGGCAAACCCATCCGGTTTCAGACTTTCCCACAGTGTTACTGTGGGACTGCTTGAGCCACAGCTGGAGAGGCTGAGGAGTGCTGCCCTGGAATGTAGGGACTTAAACCATAGTGTGTGTGCCTGCATGTGTGTATGCATATTGTATACACATATATCAGAAATGTGCATATATTTGTTTTCATAAGGCACAGGTTCTAGAGTGACACTATTTTATTGCCAGGGATGTTGGTATTGCAAGGAATCCCACACTTCATAACTGCAAAACTAAAATTCATAAAAGAATTACAAAAAGGCAGAAAAACAATATCAGGAAGCACATTACTAAGAGTGTTTGTGTTCTCTGTATTAGGTATGATCAGAATTCACCAAATCCATAGTTCAGTTTGAGCCTGAGGAACAAGCAAGTAATCATGAGAAGGTTTGTAGTTTGAGGGTTTAGGTCCAAGTAAGAGGCAGCAAATGCTGTTGTAAGGACTGCGGTGTCCCTCGGGTGAAGGGCTCTTCTACAAATGGAACTTTACCCTGGAAGTGAGAACAATGTAACCTAAAGTACCTTCATATTAATTTGAAAAATAAACAAACAAAAAAGACCACCGAGTTTTCACAAATGGGGACTGAGGGGGATCGTATTCCTACTCTAATTCCCAGCTACACACTGTTTTGCCTGGGGACTTCCCTGAACTTCCCGTCATAAGCTATCTCCCCTAGAACTCTTTGCATCTCTTCTGTCTTGAATTATTTGCTGACCATACATTTCATTATTCCATGAATAGACGACAATTATCTTATGGTCAGAGACTGACTTTTTCCTGTTTTCCTCCCTCAGTGCTACTTATAGGGCTGTGAGAATTGCTGGTACTCCAGCCCCGGTCAGTCACACTCAGGATCCTCTCTGATCAGAGAATTCTGGGACTTTCAGGTACATAAGGTGTAGGCCCTAAACCTCAGAAGTCCAGGTCAGCTACAGTTTGCAAGCCTTTGAGCAAAGACAAGAGTCATATGGGAAAATAAGGGTGATGATGGCAGTTTGAGAATATAAAACAAATTGAGTGGCTACTTACCAAGATCTATTTAGAACCTTTGCTAAAATATGGTAGAATCTCCTCCTCCTCCCTCTTTTTCTCTCAGTAAAATATTCCAAAAGATAATTTGATGTTAATTTTCTTAAATTGGAATAAATATATTGAAAAATAACTATGCAATTTATAGTTAGGTTAATGTATTAATAAAAATGAAAATAATTAGAAAGTTACTTTTATTTTTAACAACAGATGTTTTAATTTTAATGTACATTATAATGTATGTAGGGAATGAATTGTCTTTTGTGGAACTGGAGGTGGGTCTGATTTATTTTATTTGGTGAAACTTAAACATCACTGAAAGTGAAATGACTAACTTTGCTTTCTTAATAAAACTCAGCAATTAAATTTACTGGGTTTTTATTTTCATTTTAAAAAAGCCATAACTGTAAAAATCATTTACTCATATTAAGGTTAAAACGATAAGAAGTTTTCTGAGTGTGAGGTTTCTGTTATCAAATTAGCACCCACATGCTGCTGACCTAGGATAACTACACTGACTATCAACTCCTCATTTGTGTGTATTCTAATGCTAGTTTCCATTTCCTACCCCTCCCCAAAGAAAATCAAACTTCTTTGGTCAAAAAAGAAAGATAGTCTTTTTGATTTACCTATCAGACATAACTTACCTTTCACATATGTTCTGCATCATTTTTTCTTGGTTTCCTGAGATAGTTTTGATATACTATTGAAAATTGTATATCAAATGTTGAAAATCTGTTTGAGAGAAAAAAACGATGGAAGAAGAAGAAAAAAAAAGGAAAGAAAGGAAGAAAGAAAAATGAGAAAAATAGTTATATGCACCGTAGTATTCTATTACTTATTAGGAGTACAATTTTGTTTTTCTCCTTTTTCAAAGTTTGATTAAAAGAATAGAAAGTGAGAGATCTTGCACCTGAGTGATGCCTTTACACTGAGCAGAGGGAACCTAAAGACAGGCCTAATTAATCACATGAAAAGCTCAGTCACTCCTGAATCACCTAAGACTAATGAACGGAGTAGGAAAGGAGGATGACAAAAGAGACTTCAGTGCATACAGTGATGATGACACTGTTCAAGGTTGGCATTTTTTCCCCCTTATTGAACCTTCATTTGAAAGAGCTATTATTATAGAATAGAAGTGAGGGAGATTACCAGCAACTTCCTTGGCTTGTGTAAGCACAATACAATTCCCAAGCATCCCTGATAATGAGATTGGATTTTGGGTGGAGCTGGGGTGGGGTGGGGTGGGGTGGAGGTGGAGGGATCCCAGTGAAGGGAAAATGGCCTTTGAAAAGTGTAGTCTCCTCATGTTCCTTGCTTTCATGATGTGTAATTTGCTAAAACTGAGTCTAGTGAGCAAATAATAATTATACAATGTTAGAAAATATTTGTCAGTGTGTCTGGTTGGAAATTTTAATAAATTTCAATTTAGAAGGCCTGTGTTTCTCAGCAGAACTGGCCCTCCCAACAACACCACCATGTAGGCAGATGGAGGAAGATTGGGTATAGTTGAAATGGTACTTTCTAGAGCCAAAGATCAAAGAGCATCCTAAAAGGAAAATGTCACAAAGACTGGGAATGGCCAAATACAGACTCTTCCCTTATAGTCTACTTGGGGATTCATGGATGTTTCCTGTCTGAGCCACTGGCCTGCTGTGGCATTAAGAAAATGACAAGAGGACGGCGCCTGTGGCCCATCGAGTAGGGCGCTGGCCCCATATACTGAAGGAGGTGGGTTCAAATCCAGCCTTGGCTGAACTGCAAAACAGAAAAATAGCTGGGCATTGTGGTGGGCGCCTGTAGTCCCAGCTACTCAGGAGGCTGAGACAAGAGAATCACCTATGCCCAGGAGTTGGAGGTTGCTGTGAGCTGTGTGATGCCACAGCACTCTACCGAGGGTGATAAAGTGAGCTCTGTCTCTACAAAAAAAAAGAAAAGAAAAAAGAAAGTGACAGGAGGAAGGTGGTGGAGTTGAGAGGAGAGTTCATGACACTGTCCGATTATTTGCCCTCTGGGCCTGCTAAGATGCCTGTGATTGGAATACGCACCATAGAAGATGGATTGGCTTGGCCTACCTTACTGATGATGCCTACTACCTCCCCCAACCAATCTCACTCTCACTGAAAGAAGAATATTTGTTAATAAGACCTGACAGGGTTGTCCAAATTTTTTTATTTTCTAAAATGGCACATTGGAAGGAGAGTTGTCTTAGGGCACACGTTAAATACACAAACACTAATGAAAGCTGATGAGCAAAAATAAATGCCCATACCTATTTTGTGTGATATCCAAACCACAGATAAGAAAAAAGTCCTCACATAATCTGCATGAGGCCCATGGGCCACAGGTTGGACACCCAAGAGCACTCTAGAAGGAAGAGGCTGTGGGGAAAAGAAAGAGAAGAAATGTAACTTGACAAGACAGGCCTGTTAGACTTCCGGAGAACCCACAAGTGCACCTCTGAACAGCTGTTGTTTGAATGTTTTCACATGGAGTGATGTCTATTCAGCAACGTGGAAAGAGTAACAGAAGAGATCTGCACCTGTAGTGAGAGATGACCACCACAACCCAAGGCAGATCAGGTTTGTAACTACAAATAGACCCAGTCAACCTCTGACTTCAAAAGTCCTAAGGTCAAGACCAATCTTATAACTTTCTTTCAGGTTCTTCCGTGTAGTTATTGAAAATTGTTCCCTAATCCCCTCAGGACAATGAGATATTTCCAGTGGTGCCCTAAGCTTCTCCTGTTCCCCTAGCACTCAGCACACATCCCAGGAAGAAAATTATGCAGGTGTCATCTCAATTCCAGGACATCAGTTTGCCCAAAGCTTTATTGGTTTCCTTTCCCTGGTAAAAGTCTGAACCACAGCCTCTGCCCAGACTATGAAGAAACAGCCAACAATCAGTTTCTCTGTCATCCAAACTTCATTACTTCCACAGCTCTCTGATGTTTTTAAAATATGATCGTTTAAGTCTAGACTTTTCTTTTCTCTTTCTTTTTTTTTTTTGCTAGTTGTTGCTGTAGGAGCGATGCATTGCTAGTACCTTCTGCAATCTGTTCAGAAGCAGAAATCCCACTCTTACCACTTTGGCCTTTTTTATGTATTTAAGACACTTCAAGGTCATTCCCACCTCTCCCTACTTATTTCCTCCACTTGGGATGCTTCTTATAAGTAGCCTCTCAGGACTTGTTCTGAGTTCATTTCAGGTTTAAATACTGATGCCACCAACAGCCTTCCTTTCATCACCACCCTATCTAAATGTCCCATATGTGCCTTCTAAAATCTCACTCTCTATTCTGCTCAATAGTGTTTATAATACACTTGTTTATGTTCTGTCTCTCTAGAAGAATATAAACTGAGGGTCAGAGCCTTTGTGTATCTCATTCCTCACTGTATCCACAACACAGGAAAGAGAATCTGGTACGGAGTAAGTTCTCGGCAAATAGTAAGTGAAAGAATACACTCACTTTCAGTGGGTCCTCTAGGTTACATCTTCCCATGTCATTCACAGTCTGCATACATGTTTTTTGTATCATTGAGCGCTCGATTGCCAGAAATTCTGTGATAAGTTTCAGGACTAAAAAACATGTTCAGCCTCTGTCCATAGGACTCACAGAAATAAAGCATGTGTTTGGATTTGAGACGAAAAATGTCATTCAGAGAATATATAAATTGTAAAAAGGGAAGAGGAAAGAAGATAGAGAAATGTCATATGTCAGGATGGGCACAGGAGTGACTGGCTTAGAGGTGACATGCAAAGGCCAGAAGAGTGTGGCAGCCCAGAGGCAAGGTAGAAGGTTTACAGAAAAAAGTGTCAGCAAGTGCAATGATTTAAGGAAATTAGCATCCCATGGATTTTCTAATAAAGTGTTCTTTGTTGCTTCTAATCAGTGGAATAGTGGGAAATGTGCTAAACTGCTGGAGGCTGGGGAGAGAATGAAATGAGGTAAGAGGGGAGTGTGCATAACTTTATCACAGATCTGAAGGAGATGGAAGACATGGAGAAATACTTAGGAGTAGACATGATATTTGGGTGTGGTGGGATTGATCGATTAAGGATGGGACAAAGACCATAAGTCTAAGTGATGTGGAGAAAGTGCCAAGGGGATGGAGGAGTTAAAGGTGGAGGAGAGAGATGGAGAAGCTGAGCAAGTGAACAGAGCACAGGGGCAGGTGAGCATAGGCTTAGGAAGAAAGGCAGAAGTGAGAATGTTCTATTCTAGCACCCTCTGCCTGTAACATGCAGGAATTGTGTAATTAGTTACACAGATAGTGATGTTAGGCAGAAATCTAAAGTAGAAGAGAAAAGATTGGAGATTGGCTCTATGGGAAATGGAAAGATAATTGGCTGGGAAAATATGAAATTTCTAGTTGGGGTTGAGGCCACTTCTTTCCAAGAAAGTCTTCAGGCAGTTGTGAGATTCTCCACCTGCAGGGGAGGGTTTCATGTAGGAACAGAGCCGAGCGCATCAGGAGGGCAGCAGGGTGGAGTTTGTTCCACTGAAGGAACAGTAGGAAGATGAAGGAGTTGGATCTGAGGGCTATTGATGAGGACAGATTGCCACAATCAATTTATTCTTTACAATATAGTAAAAAAAGACAGAGTGGGGGTGGTGAGTGATACCTGCAGAAGAGTGTTTTGAAATGAGTGTGTGGGGGACATAGTAATCGAATAAGGTTTCAGCGCATGCAGGACTTGGCTGTGGAGGTGCATGGATGACAGTCCTGAGATTGGCAAGACCATGTGAGAGGTCATAGTATTGGAAGGAGTGATGGTTAATTTTTTGTTAACTTGACTGGGCATATTCAGTCAGATATTTTGGGTATTTCTGTGAGGATATTTCTGGATGAGATAAACATTAAATTGTGAGACTGAGAAAACAGATTGACCTCCATAATATGCTGGACCATATTCAATCGAGTGAAGTTTGAATAGAACTAAAAGGCTGACCCTTCCCCAAGTAAGAGTCAATTCCTCCCTCCTGCCTGGTCGTCTTCACACTGGAATGTCAGCCTTTTCCTGAAACTTTAGCTCTTCGTGGGTCTCTTGGTTCTCAGGCTTTCAAACTAGCACTTGGCTTTCCTGGTACTCCAGCTTGTAGGCTCACCGTGCAGATCTTGGAACTTGCAAGCTTCCATACTGTGTAAGCTAACACCTTGCAATAAATCTTTTAGACAGATGGATGGAAAATTTATCTAACACAGAGAGGTGCCCTCATTGACTTTCTCGAATCTGGTATCAAGATAGACTGTTCTCTCACCATGAACTGAGAGTATATCACACACAATTCATTAAGAGTAATAACTTTTGAGCTCAGAAGTTTGAGACCAGCCTGAACAAGAGCAAGACCCCATATCTACTAAAAATAGAAAAATTAGCCAGGCAATCTGGCAGGTGCCTGTAGTCCCAGCTTCTTGGGAGGCTGAGGCAAAAGGATTGCTTGAGATCAGGAATTTGAGATTACTGTGAGCCAGGCTGATGCAACGGCACTCTTGCCTGGAACAACAGAATGAGACTCTGTCTCAGAAGGGGGGGAAAAAAAGAATACTAGCTATTTGTGATTTGATTGCTAATGATTAATATAATTTAGTGCTAGAGAAAGCATCACCCAACATCATGGCAGAACATGAGTATAGGGAAAAAGCTTCAAAGTTTATGCGAAAAGCAAGGGAGTGTGAGGAAGAAACCCAGGGCTGCACAGTTGGATGTTATGTGCTTGAAGGGAACGGAGCCTTTACATAGGAGCAGGGAGGGTCTGGACCTGCATTCAGAACTGAGGACAGTGGTCTTTCTTTCTTCACCAAGAAGGCCTAACTCTGAGCAGCATCCCTTTGAAATTGCTGGAGGTGGACAGTGTCTGTGAAGAAGGTTCAGTTAAGTCAAGATGCTGTGAAGTAGGAGATGTGGAGGGAGCTGATTAGGCTGGAATGGTGTTCTAGAGAGAGCATGGTGGGAACATTTAGGAGGGAGGGTGGCTTAAGAGAAAGAAAGGACAGAGCAGCTCACATTTTGAGTGGAGAATAAGGAAGAGCCAGAGAGGAAGCATGTGAGAGAAAGTGGCCAAGAATTTCTTAGAGCTAATCTAAGGTTTAGGGGCAGGAAAGAGGACTCAGACTCCTCGAACAGGAGGGAGCCTGGGTCTGGTAGTAGTATTGGACATATTTCCAAGACCCTACGACAGTGGGTGGGAGAGAGAAGGATGAAGCCGCTTCTTCTCCGAAGAAATATTTTTCTAGTTTCTAATACTTATGGCTTCTGAAAATTTCTTTACTTCTGTGCCTCTTCTCTTCATCTATCTCTTCAAAGGAAAAAAGACACAGAAAAAGATTGTACCAACTATAATACGACTGTTGGAGTTATGTGAGGATTTTATATGTAAGTACAAGTGTGTGTGTGTGCTTGGGTCTTCAGCAGCACGGTGCCTGGTGAATAGTAGGAACTCATTAATTCATAGCTGTAATTTGTGTTGTTATCATATTAATGTCAATTGGATTTCTTGATAGTTCTTGTGTTTTCATTGTCAATCCTTTAGTCATTGTCAATCCTTTAGTAATTTTTGTTTTAGTTCTTGTGTTTTCATTGTCAATCCTTTAGTAAGTTTTGTTTTCATGCCATATGAGAAATATTCTAATTTCAGTTTTGCATTGATCCTAAAGAAATCTAAACAAAGTTTATAAGCAGAGGTAAAGGCATTTGTGGATTCCTCCTTGGTGTGTTGATTCCTAGCGATACACAGTCCTTCCAGTTTCAGGGGTTGAGTTGTCTAAAGTAATAATAAGGCAAAGCTGTAAACCGTAGGCACTAAGAGCCTCCTTGCCTCTGTGTACTCCTTCGGCCACTAATCCATTGACTCAATTAGGGACCAAGGTGTATATTGCCCAGTTATTTGTACCTTGTTTGTGACTCAAGAAATTACTGAGTTCTTTGTATAATTAAATCAGGAGCACTGGAAATAATTCTTACATATTTATCTAACCTTCTCCCTGATGTTAGTCCATGTGGATAGGAAATCATTGTTTTTGTAAAAAAAAAAAACTCTGGAAATGAAACGTATCACTAAAATCTAACAGAATTTTCAAAAACTTTAAAAAACTTTTGAATTTCAGAAAGACCTATTTTGATTTTTCTCTTGTCCTAAAAAATAACTGAAATGCAATGAGTGGGAGTCTACAGAGATTTTTTTAAGTGACCAGTTGGCCATTTCTGCTTTCCTTACAATGCACTGCACTATTGAAGATCATTTGGTACTTTAACTGAGTTAGGTTGTTGATTGGCTCACAAAGAAAACTAATGATTTCATATTCACGACATACCTATCTTCAAATAGTAATTTCAGACCCAATTATTTATTCCTATTCTTTTATATCCCTACTGGTAATGCTTAAAACATTCTGTAAATAGGTGTGGTGTGGTGGCTGTTGCCTGTAATCCCAACACTTCGGAAGGCCAAGGGAGGAGGATTGCTAGAGGGCAAGAGTTTAAGACCAGCCTGAAGAACAGAGCTAGATCCCTTCTCTATAAGAATTAGCTAGGCCATGGTGTTGCATTCCTGTATGTCCCAGCTATTCAGGAAGCTGAAGCAGCAGGATTGTTTTGAGCCCAGAAGTTTGAGGTTGCTGTGAGCTATGATAATGCCATTGCACTCTACCCTGGGTAACAGAGGAAGGTCCTGTCTCAAAAATAAACGAATGACTAAAGCATTCTGTGAAGCGTGCAAGTTTTGCCAAACTGCTAATTGCCCAGACATCTTTGCATAAAATATCAACATTTTGGAAATTGGGGATTAACACTACTCAAATATGCAGTATCTGTAATTACCATTGATTTTAAGAGGCATTTTCCATACATCTAATAATTTTATGGGTTTACTAATAGAGAAAAAAGTTAACATATCATTAAATAACAAGGTATTATTTAGAGTGACATTGTGTAAACAAAATGCTTTGGAAAGTTCAGTATTCTTCATTTTGCGAAGGGCTAAAAAGTTGTGTGTGTTTGTGTGTGTGTGCATGTGTGTGTTGCCACAGATAAACAAAGATGGATATTATTTAAAGTTATGGAAACATGTTGTTCAGTAATGAGGGAAGGAGCTGAGCTCTGTTCTCATTTGCATGGAAGTGGGATTTTAAAGGGATCATGAGGGTATGAAAGGGGGCAGTGAACAGGGACACAAGTGAAGTGTTTTAAAGGGATCATGAGGGTGTGAAAAGGGGCAGTGAACAGGGACTCAGGTAAAAATGACAAGGGGTTGGTCAGCATAAATGAAACTAGGCCAGCTGTGTCTACTAGCAATTATGGAAGTTGGGATTCCACCCTCCCCACGGAGACTGGAATTCAGAGGCCTTATCTTGATGATTGCCTTTCAAAAGAATGACTTTTATGTCCTTGAGAAAGACATTCCACTCTGAGCGATATGTACTGTAGGAGATACATATGCATCTCAAAGAGACAGAGAAAAGACTCACAATTATAAGCTTTTTTCAGTGAATGTTCTAAGAAAGGGAGGTCAGGGGCCTGTCATCAGGTGTTGACCAGCGCAAATAGTAAATTCTTTTGACAGCCCTGAGCTTTTCCAGACAGGAACTCAAAATGAGATTGGGTTATCCAAGCGATGTGGTCTTAGACTACTAGCAGCCTTGTTAACATCTGGCCATATCTTTTTTTTTTTTTTTTTTTTTGAGACAGAGCCTCAAGCTGTCACCCTGGATAGGCTTGCACGTGTAGAGAGTAAGGATTTTTTTCTTTTATAATGTTGATGATGGAAAGGAATAGCAAGAAAACTCATCCTGAAGGGCTAAGATAGTTTGGGGTAGAGTTCTGGACCCTGTTTAATCCTTCACCGTCCAGGGTACATACTAACTTCAGAGTCCAGTGTGGCAAGATGGGCCGGGGGCATGGGCTCAATGGTGTAGGTTTCACCTGCTGGGTGACCAGAGCCTGTGGTTCAACCTCTCTATGCCTCAGTCAGTTCTTCTGCATGTAAAATGCGTGTGTTGACTGTGTGGCTGTTGTGGGATAATCCATGCAAAGCTGTGAAGCACAGACCACAGTGCTGTCTCAGTAAATGCTGAGCTGTGGTACCCAGTATATAGACCCAGGCCTGCAGTTCCATCACTGTGTTCATCACCCTAGATTATTTGTGTCACATTGTAAAAGGTGTCTTTCTAATTATTCCTCCAATGCAGCCTATAATACTGACTTCCTTAAGAGTAAAAATGCCTCTTCTTTCTCCCCTTGAATGAAAGATAAGAATTGGCCTTTTAAATCTTTTTTTTTTTTCTTGGATGACAGGAATGGTGCTGCAAATGTAAATGAAGACAAAGCCCTTTAAATTTATAGGCTTGTTTTCCTGAAGAAGTGAAATTGTGGTTAATTGCATTTTCCTCAGTTTTAGTCACTACGGAGTATATAAATAAGATGTGCAAATGAAAAGTCGCTAAGGGCTCTATAATCTCTTTCAAGGTGACTGTCCTTGCCAAAGTTATCACTGTTCTAGTTGGAGATTATGTACTTCCGCTGATCTACAACCTGCTCTAATGTTAGAACCAAAGGTCACCACGCTTTCTAGCCTCCTGCACAGGCTTTTGCATCATGAGAAGCCCACTGCTGCTACTTCTTGTGCTTGGAGTTGACTTGTTGTTCTTGAAATGTAAATGGAGAGGGAGGCGCCTGTGGCTCAAAGGCTCAAAGGAGCAGGGCGCTGGCCCTATATGCCAGAGGTGGTGAGTTTGAACACAGCCACGGTCAAAAACTGCAAAAACCACCCCCAAAACAAAAAGAAGCAGTGCCTGTGGCTCATTGAGTAGGGCACTGGCCCCATATACCGAAGGTGGTGGGTTCAAACCTGGCCTTGGCCGAACTGCAAAACATAAAAATAGCCGAGTGTTGTGGTGGGTTCCTGTAGTCCCAGCTACTCAGGAGGATGAGGCAAGAGAATCGCCTAAGCCCAGGAGTTGGAGGTTGCTGTGAGCTGTGTGATGCCACAGCACTCTACAGAGGGACAAAGTGAGTTTGTCTCTACCAAAAAGAAAGAAAGAAAGAAAGAAAGAAAGAAAGAAAGAAAGAAAGAAAGAAAGAAAGAAAGAAAGAAATGTAAATGGATGGAAATACAGCTCACAGATGTGTGCACACAAAAGGCCTTCATACTTGGTGAAGATATAGTGAAAACACACACACGCACACATTTAGAGCAGTTCCCTTAATAAAATCTGACTGCTGCTTGGTTATGGAAAACATGAATCATGAGAGGACAGTACAGTCTGTCCTGCCTTGTAAACCTTCTGGAGAGCAAAGAACACTGATCATGATTTTTATACTTCCTGTATCTGTAACTATACTTATTATCATGCCATTACTCAGCAAGCGTGCATCCTAATGGGCCCCATGCCACCACAAATGGGTATGAATCAGCACATCCCATTGTGCTAGTATTATTTTTTTAGGACACCTCTGTGAGTTCATGTATTTGCTACAATTTTCTGAGTTCTGACTACTGCTTACCACTGTTAGAATATCAGTCTGCCTGATTTGTTCATTTTCCAAAAACCTTTCACCCAGGTGGGGTCTGCAAAGTACAAGCATGTTGAACAGCCTGACCAAGAGCCCTTCAGTAGAATCTATTGCAGACACACAAGACACACAAGAAAGCAGCTAACCTAAAGCAAATTAAAAACTTCTCCTGAGGAAAGTGAGACAGTTTTCAGGAGATCCTTTCATCTGAGTGCCATTGTGGTCTCACTGATTTTTGCCACTAATCTCAGAGCCTACGGTATGAGAGTGTCCTTGATTCTAGGTCCATAACAAGGATCCCATTTATACAAGGTCAGAGTTTTTAAATTGCACACTGGACAGGGAACAACCAGGAAGCAACTACAGGAAAAACAAACAACAAAATAAATATTGTGCAATCTGGTTGCTAAATTTAAGTTGTTCATATTGCATTTTTATTCTTGCAAATTTTTTTCCAATATAAAAAGATAAACTAAAAATCTTTTTAGAGGAGTGTGAATGTTGAATCCTTGGTTATAGGAGAATTAGAGAGCATTCATTCTAGGACATTAAAGTATGTCTATTCAGAAAAAAATGTATTTATATTCAAATGGCACCAATTTATAATCCTTTTACCACTCTGAACCATAGTTTTCTGATTTTAAAGCATTAAAAAAATTTCAAATTAATATGGGGGTACACAGATTAGGGTAAATACTTTCTCTTATTTCTTTAGTAAAGTTATTATAAATAGAGAAATTTAAAAAATGAATATTAATCTATAAAATGCTACACAAAGTCAAGTCCTCTAACAGGTTAGGTAATTTGCTTAAGTTGAACACCAATAAAGGGCTGAATAATCCTTCCATAATATTCCCATGGAAAACTCTTTTAAGTGTAAAGCCTGAGGTTAGGGCTTTCCTTCACTATCACAGGGGTGTGATTTTAGTATTTATATCCAATTTGGAGATAGCTTAAGCCATTAGTTATTTTGCATTCTTTATCTAAACACGTTCCCTCACTACCACCTTTCTCCATTTCTCTTGGTTCTATTCTATCTACAGAGATGACTAAAAAGTGATAGGATATTACCAAGTTTTATACTTCTTACTCAATATTAGCTCTTCAATCCCCTGGAGGCAGCTGGTGTCAATCTCTCCTCCTTCATGTAGAAAAGAAAAGAAGACTTGGTATTGAGCAATTGTGTATCTCTTGGTGTTCCAAAATATCCGCTAATTAAATATCTTTGGACATGTGCTCATGCTTCCTGTGATGTGACACAATGTGACAGAAGAGAGCTCCCCTCAAAATGTTCTTTCTACTCATATTCTGTCACCTTGTTCATATTCTGCGACTCTGAACATTTCTGATGTCATCTTTATCATTCATTATGTTTGCACATATACACAATTCAGTTTCTGGAACCACTGATTTAATAGCTGATTTGTTGATTTCTGAACAAACATGACAGCCAATTATTTTGACATGAGATATTGATAACTAGCAGGAAAAAAAGGCCATGTGACATTTGTCTTGCTCAAAAATGTGTCTTATTCGTTTTCTCTTCAGAATAAAATTTCTCTAGTCCTGATATTTAGAAACCTCATCCATTCTACCTATTCCACTTGACCTTCTCCCTATCTCTTAGGCCTCTGCTGCATTCAATTTTTACTTTATCTAGACTAGGGAAAACAGAGTCTATTATTTACCATGTCCTCTCTTCTATCATTACTCAAAACTGTGTTTCTCCAAGTGTGGTCAGTGAACAATTGCCTCTGAATTACCTAGAGCACTTGTTAACATCAGATTCTTGGGCCCTATCCAAACCAGAATGAATGGGGCCAATATGTACCTCTTATGTATGTGGTCATTTGACAGCCACTTCCCTAGCCTATAATCCCCATGGGCATGGTATGACTCTCTCACCTCTGACCCAGGATGAATCTGCCTCTTTACTTTCTTCTGGCCCGTGACTAATCAATCAGGGCAAGTGGACTAACATCCTCCAACAGTCTACTTCAATAGATGCCCAGCACCACTGGCAACTCTGATAGAGAAGTTGGTATCTGTCAGCAGCAGAGATCCAAGTGTTTGATCTCAATCAATTCGTCACTTCACTTACACTGAATTTCCTTTAATGGGACTGTGTTACCCTCCCTTCTTCTGCATAAATGACCCTTGTGTATCTCCATAACTCTGTAAATGTGAAATAGATAAATGTTTGGGGAGCAGCCTCATTCACTGGACCACAGATAAGACAAACATGTCTACTTGTACTCATTACCTGAGCCATGGGTTGGACACTTGCCTTGTATCTCTTACAATGGGAGGGACCGCCCAAGTGGTTTAAAAGGGATTTTTCCCAATGTAAATTTTAATTTTTAAGAATATAACAATACTATTAGTAACTTTAGAATAATGTTTTAAAAATTAGCCTTATTCTTTGCTCCTTAAATTCTATTGTCCCTCACATTATAAATGAGTGCATAAGAAATACACAAAAGATAGCACCAAGATTTTAGCTAAATAAGTTATTTGGAGGTGATGAAAATCATTATTTTATGAAATAATATTTATTGATTTTCTAATTAGAAGGAAAAAAGATAACTCTTATTCATTTAATAAATATGATGAAGAGGGGTGAGGCCGTTCGCCTGCTGTGTCAGCAGGGTGCAGAGAATGCTTTTGTAAGGTCCTGGGCACATAGCAGGAGGTCCATCTTGGTGGTGTGGGAAGAGGTGTCCAGCAGGGGACAGGGCATAGCATAAGAGAGCTGCAGAGAGACTATGGGACCCAGTAGTAGGGTCCTGGGCACAGCAGCAGCAGGAAGTCCATCTTGGTAGTGTAGGAAGAGGTGTCCAGCAGTGGCCAGGGCAGCATAAGAGAGAGTCTGCAAATCATCTTTTCAATTGCCCTCTCAAGCATGGAAAAGATGAATTGGGGTCTTTCTAAGCAGGAGAATAAGAATGATCTATTCTGCTTCATGAAATCCCAGAAGCTAGAATTTTCATCTTAACTGTTTCCTGGCTCCACTTCCTACCACCTCAACCTTGAGTTAAAAGTTAGATTTTGGCTCGGTGCCTATGGCTCAGCGGGTTAAGGCGCCAGCCACGTACACCTGAGCTGGCGGGTTCGAATCCAGCCCGGGCCCGCCAAACAATGACGGCTGCAACCAGAAAATGGCCAGGCATTGTGGCAGGCGCCTGTAGTCCCAGCTACTTGGGAGGCGGAGGCAGGAGACTCGCTTAAACCCAGGAATTGGAGGTTGCTGTGAGCTATGATGCCATGGCACTCTATCCAGGGTGACAGCTTGAGGCTCTGTCTCAAAAAAAAAAAAAAGTTAGATTTTATGTCTGTGTACAAATTATTAAATCTAGTTTATGTAGAAGCTTGATGATAACTTCATTTAGTGCTGCAGAAGACCCCCAGCAGAGACCTCCCTTGATGTAACCGAGGATACGTCATAGTAAAGCCGAGGGTTAACATTTGAAGAATGACTATCACTCAAAACTTAAAAAAAAAAAAAGCCATTCCACTGCCTAAAACATTTCAATAATTTCCTATTGCATTCAAAATAAAATCCAATTTGCTTACCTCGCCCTCTGAAATGCTGGATCTCTCCATCCCTCCTTCCTTCCTCAGCTTATGCCAGTCTCCTCCTCTGTCATCCTCATGGGCAGGCAAACAGCCACAGCACATGAGGAAAATAGGCCATACACACAGAAGGTCAGCTTATGTCTAAAGTTAATTCTTGGTTACTTTATATATTGCAATAATAATAACAAGGTGCTTCCTCCCCTTGAATTCCGAAGAAAAAAGAAGTTGCAACTGGGTGTCATCAGTGTCATTGCAGGTGTAAAACTTCTGCCTGGGGAGCAGCAATGAGTGAAAATGGTTAGAAAGAGCACCTCCTCTTCAACCAACGTGTGCCAGAACAGTTGTTCCCGTGTGTCTGGGAGGGCAAGAGGCTACTGTGTACTTACCCCTGTGGTCAAGAAAACTATGCTGACTTTGGTTGAGTGAGAGTATGAGAGCCCTGAGCTGAAGGCTGGAGGCAGGGCAAAGAACTGCAGTTGCCATTGACATTAATTGGGAATAAAGAGAATTCAAACTCATTTGAATAACCTTGATCTCTTGGTGTCCTAGAATATTCTTTAAGTGCTTTCCAGGTAAATCAGAATATGGCTCACAGAGGGGAAAGACTTGTCATTTTAGAGACCTTAAAGTACTTGATTTCTTTTAACGTGTGCATTTTACTTACCCTTTGCGAGATAAAGTGCTAAGATTTCTCTCGAGTTGCATAAAGAAGTGCATTTTGTACTCAAAGAAAAAGCTGCAAGCACAAAAGATATGTTACTTCAGGGGTTTAGTTTCTAGTTGTTATTTTACTGTCAATCCTTTCAAAGTGGTTGTCTCTATAGCTCATTAAAGAAAGGTGTTTGCTGTGCTTTATGGTTAATATAGAGCAAATGGAGTCTTTGCTTTCCACAACTTGTGTCTTTCTGAAGTGATATGTATGCTTTATAAGAATCAGAAATACATCCTTTCTGCTTATGTAAACAAAGAGTAAAAAAGCAAATATTTCTTATATGATGCTGCTTTTCATCATTTCAAATGTGAATAGAAAAGTCTTGACATGCACCTTGGTGCAGAAATAAATAACAGGTTATTTATTCAAAGCTTCAGAGTAGGAAAGCTTTAGAGCCAGTGGAAAAAGCGGGGCAGGGAAGGCTTCAAGGGTGCTCTGAATGGAGGTTGTTGGTAGGGGGAAGCTGGAAGTGGGTTAACTCGAAGCAGAGCATTTTATGAGATTTGTTTGGGAAACATATTTTTCTTCTTTGGTTATTCCTGAGTTGGGAACAGGGGCAAAATATGGAAGCTGACAGTCATTAACTATATCCTGACCATTTGGGACCAGTTGTTGCCAATGATGTGGTTTGGCCTCCTGAACTGGTGGCTTCAGAGATTATAGATTAGAATTCTATTGTCACACAATCTTGCCATTGTTCATCTGAATATTTATGATCTCAGTCCTCCATTTGGTTATTCTCTTGTTTGCAAAAGATTGACCAACTCAGGAAAGGCTAGCAACCCAGATCTTCAGCACTTTGATATTATCTAGTTGTCTCCATAGTCAACTATATTATGAGATCTTCTTGACTTTTTTGTTGTCATATCATTATAACAATCATCAATGAGAAAACAACTGCACAAAGTCTGCATAGAATGCAATGGACCAGTATCATGGCAGCTATGGGAAAAATAAGAATAA
The DNA here is from genome assembly GCA_963573935.1 of Arctocebus calabarensis. NCBI lineage: Eukaryota > Metazoa > Chordata > Mammalia > Primates > Lorisidae > Arctocebus > Arctocebus calabarensis. The sequence continues at coordinate 19,334 of CAUYON010101242.1, read as the reverse complement.
TTCCTTATAAAATGCTATAGAACCAAGAATTCTAATTTTTCAGTCCAGACCAAAAGAAAAAGAGACCACAGACTATGAAACACAACTTCAGAATACAATTATCTTTTTTCCCATAAGGAAATGTGAGATGCAGAGCCTGCTCTACCTTACTTATTTCATTGATACAAATATAGCAAGAAGTATTAGCAAAAACACAGATACTGCCTTGACTAGCCCAAAAGAAACCTAAAGAGATATGAATGTCTGTCACTATTTGTGCCAATGAATTGAGGCTGATCTGTATTTTATGTAAGAAAAAGATGATATTAATTAACTTCTATAATTAGTGATAATTTTCTTGCAGTTTTGTCTCTTTCTATAATTCCCACCGTTCAGAACATTGCTCTGGTTATTCAAATAGACAATGAGTCAGTAATACCACCAAGTAGAGTGCCTGAAAAATCAACAGTGGCCTCACTCTGACGCTCATGTCTGAGGTGGAATTTCCAGTCTAGATTTATAGAACTAGTGCTTTTGTGTACAGATTGTCTCTGAATACCTTCCTGAAGTTTATGAGGCATTAGTCTGAGACAAACAGGACCAAGTTTTCTGGCCACAAAGGATACAGTATACAGTAGGAGAACATGGAGAGCCAAGGGAAATAAGTTGCTTGTGACGTGAACTCAGAAGCAAGCCTTTCTCCATTAGCCAGATTATGTATTTTGGATCTCTGTTAGTCCCTTCCAGGAAAGTGGCAAGTATTTGACCCATCATCCTTTGAATTTAGAATTACTAATTGCCCATTCAATTGATTATATTAACTGATATATATATTATATATTTTTTGCATTTTTGACTGGGGCTGGATTTGAATCTGACCTCCAGTATATGGGGCCAGAGCCCTACTCCTTTAAGCCACAGGCACTGCCTAAGCTGATTTTTTTTTTAAGAGGGATACTTACAAAGTCATACATTGTTTTCTTTAATGTCATTTTTTCTATCTAGTTGCAAGTGGAAATGCCATAGTCCATAATTGTTTACAGTCTTGTTAGTAAAGTGTTTGGTTATCTTCTGAGTATCTTCTGAGACTGAAGTTGTCCAGAGACTATCTTGGGAGTCTGGTAATGGATGGTGTGATGTTGTGAAATACAGTAGACTTCTTTTATCTGTGTTTTTTCTTTCTGTGGTTTCAGTAATTTGAGGTCAACCTTGATCTAAAAATATTAATTGAAAAATTCCGGAAATAAACAACTGGTAAGTTTTAATTTCTGAGCCATTCTGAGTAGAGTAATGAAATCTCACAATCTCACATAGTCCCACTCTGACTCACCTGGGATGTGACTCATACACACTATAGATGCTACCCGCCTATTAGTCTCTTAGGAGCCGTTCTGGTCATTAGATCTATTGTTGTGGTATCACCATGCTTATGTTCAAGTAACTCTTATCTTACTTAACAAATTGACCCAAAGCACAAGAGCAATGATGTGGGCATATTGTTGCAAATATTTGTTTTATTGTCAATAAGTATATTTTTACTTATTGTCAATCTCTCATGGTGACTAATCTATAAATTAAACTTTGTCATAGTTATATGTATATAAGAAAAAACACAGTATATATAGGATGTGTTGCTGTCTAAGGTTTCAGACATCCACTGGGGTCTTGGAATATATCCCTGAGAGATAAGGAGGGAACTTGCTGTATATATTTGGTCTTCATTCTCATTTCCTGCCATACAACTCCTAAAATCGTTGGAAACCCCAAAGTCTGGTGTCTTTATGTACTCTGAGTTGGCTGATGGCTGGAAGATCTTATGTAACTTCAGGATGGAGGCTAGTCATTGGAAAAACCAAAGTATAAAGGGTTGGAAATTTCAGCTCCACCTTCAATCTCTGGGGAGTGGAGAGGGACTGAAGATTAAGCTGGCAACCAATGGTCAATAGTTTAATCGATTATGCCCACATAATAAAACAAAGTTTCCACAAAAACCCAAAAGGGCTGGGTCCAGAGAGTTTCTGGATAACTGGACATGTGTAGGTTCCTAAAGGGTAGCACAAAAAGAGAGGGCATGAAACCTCTGCATCCGTTTCCCCAAATCTTGTGCACTTCATCTGCTGTTTATTAATATCTTTTACAAAAAACCAGTAAAGGTGTTTCTCTCAGTTCTATGAGCCACTCTAGCAAATTAACCAAACCCAACAAGGGGCTTATAGCAACTGCAATTTATAGCAGCAGGTCTGTGGGAAACACAAGTAAAATAACCTAGGACTTGCAATTGGCATCTAAAGTGGGGGGGGGGCAGTCTGATCATTAGATCTAGTGGAAGGTCAACAGGTGCCAAGGAAGTGGCTAAGAGCAGAGAGAGGGAACTGCATTATACCTAGGAACCAGATTGCAACTAGGAACTGTTCCTGGTGGGAATATGCACAGTAATGAGTTCCTAGTGACCTTTAACTGACCTAGAACTCATTACCATCTAGTTAGCATAGCATGGATGGAGCTTCAAAAAGAATTCTGGGGAAGGTACATGTTAGAAAAGAAAACTGTTATATAACTAACCTGTTATGTAATCTGTCTATAACCCCAACCTGTCAATCACCCCCAAAAGTGAGAAACAACTAATTCTGCCAAGAGAAAGACAGGACAAAGTAGTGAGTTTACCAAAGGCAGCATGTACTCAGACTTAAGGGTCTTTCTCCACTTGTGGAGAGGAAACATGCCTCTGATTCTGGAATATATTTTCACTTTGTATCATTTTGTATGGCTTCCTTTTTCACTTCCACTTCCTATAGCTTCTTTCTTTTTCTTGTAATAAGCTGTCAGTGTGGGATTGCTCTGTGTCTGTCATCACAATTGGAATAGTCTTCCAATTGGGTAGAATTCTGATTGCTTCTTTAGTTATGAAACATGAATGCAAGATTTGACTCCCTGAACTTTCATTGCTGTGTTTGTTGCTAATAGTATCTGACAAGGTCTCCTCTGTGAAAGTTGATCATACAATTGGGTCATTCTTTTCAGACCCAATCAAAACAGACACAAGAAGCCAGAGAGAAAATATTCATAACACATAATATTGCTCTAGAAATGTAGTCTCTGCAATTTTGGCTGCTGAAACTTCTTATTGTAATCTGAGACCAGTTTTATCTACAACTGCTGAGAGAGCTTGTTGCAACTATAGTACTAATTTTGCCCACTGCCATTGCTCACCATTCAGAGCTTGCCTGCTCCCCAGAGTTTTATTATTGCCAGTGAACTTTATTAAGAACAATATATAATATCTCTCCTAATAAAATCTCAAACTTCTCTTTATTCTTCCAACTATTTAAAGCCCACCCAGTCTATGTGCATGCCACAAATTGCAATTCTTTTTTCTCAAAAAAAAACCAAAACCATTAAATTTAGAGATTCATTCCTACATATTTATTTTAACTTAGATACTTCCAGTAAGATTCAAGAGCAGTTTTTCTCCATTGTCTCTTCCAATAGACATAATCTCCTGGCTGAAGATCATAAAGAGGTTATTTAGTCAGCTGTGGGAAGGCAACATTAACCAATGGATGATAAGACTGGGTATATTATATGAGGCCCTTGCAATATTTCACTATGTCTGCCTGCATCAGGGCAGAGTCCTGTATTGAAGAGGAAATACTTAAATGTTTGCGACTGTCAGTTCTTAGGGATAATCAACCTGTTGCTGAGAGAGTGACTCACATGGCCGTGAGGGATAGCAGGAGCATTAACAGCTAAAAGTCAAGTCTTGTTTATTTTAATTTGAAGATAATGTCGGTTCTTTACCATTTCCAGAAGATTCTGGGAGGTAAGGACTTGTGTAGGTTTAGAATCAGGGGTAATACCTTGCACAGTTCTTTTTCAATGGTTTCTCTAAAGTGTGTGTCTTAGTCATTTGATGTAAAAGTGTTATGCCTTAGTTTAGAAACAAATCAAGCAACATTTTTAGTAACTGTGATGGCTATAATTTTTGGGGAAGGAAATGTTTCAACCCATCTTGAAAATAGAAATGCCTCAGCTAAAAATAACCTTGACTGCCTTCTGAAAGTTTGTTGATTTAATACAGTAATCAGTTTTTCTATATCATGGCATTAGTTTCCTATGACCAGTATAAAAAAGTATCACAAACCAGATGATTTAAAACCACAGAAATTTATTATCTCATGGTTCTGGAGGCCAGATCTGAAATCAAGGTGTCAGTAGGCCTGTGCTCCCTCTGAAGCCAGAAGAGAAGTCTTTGCTTCTGTCTTCCTAGTTTCTGGAGCTTTGCTGACAATCTTTTTGTTCCTTGGCTTATAGATGATTATTCCAACCCTTTTTATTTCCACATGACATTCCCTCGTGTATCTGTCTTCTCATAGTTATTTTCTTTAAGGACACTAGTCCCATTGGATTAGGGGCTTGCCCTAGTGCAGAATGACCTCATCCTAACCAATTATATTTGCAAAGTCCCTATATCTAAAGAGGATCATGTTCTGAGGTACTAGGGGCAAGGACTCCAACATGTCATTTTGTGGGGTATGCAGTACAACCCATAACAAGCATAGTAATTGGTTTCATGAAAAAATTTAGTAAATATCCATTTGATATCATCTGCTGCCAACAAGTAATCATCTTGTGGGTAGAAGTTAAAGCCAGATTGTTTTCATTCTTCCTTTTTAAAATTAGAGTTGATCCATTGGTATTTTATAATAGCCTCTTTGAATCTCTTTAGAGACCCCTCTTTGAAGATTTATATAAGATAATAACTTTTGTTGAGATTTCTTGTTTAGAATACAGTTCAAAAGGCAAGAATCTTATTCTTTGACAAAGACTCAGTTTTTCCAACAATTTAAACCTCCAAATTATTATATGTTACAAATGAGTGACATTTTATGAGATATATACAGAATTTTCCCACTCAGGGCTGGACAGGGAACCCCCAGTTTTCAGACTCATGTGAACTCAGACATCAGACTCCCATCTCTAGGCACAAACATGTTGCAGGCTGTAATCTCTGAGCTCTAGCAAGGTCATGAACAAAGCAGCCTGAAACATTTTTGATGGCTCCACCCTGAGTAGAGAGCACACACCCTAATCCATTCCCCAGACAAAAACTACAGCAAGACCTAAAAACCCTGCCCAAGGTGAGAGGCTGCATTCATTGATTTGCTAGAACACCTATTCAGTTTGTAAAGGTATTTTTTTCATCTACCAAGTTCTGGCCAAAATATCTCTCGGGCCAATTATTTACCCCTGTACAAAGGACTCATGCAGGAAACCTCTGACCTGGGCCTCCTTCCTCTGGCACTCTCCACTCTCTCTGTATGCTCCCCTGTCTAACAAAATCCCATTTTATCACTGATCTGTGGTCCTTAGGCTCAATTCTCAAATTCCTGAGACCAATGACTCACTGAAGAAATTCCAGTAACAAATCTATAAGACAGTCATCCTTTCTAATGTCTTTTCATTTCCCCCCAAGTCCCTCACGGCCTCGTGGCTGCCAAAGACAGACCGAAAGTGGAAAACCTGGAACTTTCAGTTTCTCTCAGAATAGTCTGGGGGCAAAGTTGGAGGAGGGAAGAAGGGGACACTCACACATTCATTTCACCCTGTGATGAAGTGGGAGTGAAACTCCACCTATTGTTACTCATCTCAGTCTCACAGCGCTCACATGCACACAATTCCAACCCATTTCTTAACTTGGGCAGCCTCAATTTCCCACTGAAGTTGCTACTTAGCCATAGGAGGCAAACCAACACTCCCTTAAACCCTGTGAAGGGAGGTCCAATTCCACTTACTTGATGTAGAGGATGTATTTCAAAGGAGAGTTTAAATTAGTGATACTATATGCCACTTGATAATCTCCAATATTAATTTTGAAGTATTATTTATCAACAAGTAATATTGGGTCAGGGTTCATAATGAGGGTGAGTTTTAAAATTTTCCTTAATTGAAGTATGGTAGTTATGAGGTTCGCCTTCTTCTGGTAGGTGTAAGAGGGTGGCAGGATTTAGAATAGTAAAGAGAATGGGAGAGTAATAGAATCTTAAAAGAAGTTAGCTAGTTGAAAAGTGTTGTGTGCTCCTTATCAACAGTAATGTCTACACTGTGTGAGGCATTGTGATGTCATTTGGAAAACCTAGAAACAGTGCTACAGAAACAGTAACAAATTTTGTAGTGGAAGTTATTGCCCTAAGACAAGGCCTTTGCAACTAGTTCAAGAAGGAGGCTACAGTAAGTGATGGGTTTTTGATGGTTCCCGTGAAATTGAGTTAAAAGCTCAAAAGCTTATCTAGATCACTCATGGACAAAGACAAAAAGGCTTTTTATAGTTATAGGTGCCTAGGGAAGGAGGCTGTCGAAGATCCTCTTTGAGGACAGAGAATTCATATTTGGGCCTACAGAAAAGAGGATCTCTTACAGAGGACTTGCCAATTCTTTAAAAGGCATTGCAAGCTCTGAAAAATGCAGCATCCATTGTCTGCAAGATCCAGTCAAAAGTAGAAATCCTCTAAATTGTTATTTTGTGAGGCATCTAGATATAAATTCCAATAATCTTTAGTCTACCAGGGAAGAGTGTTGTACCCTTCTTAGATAATGTTCTAAATAAAGAACTGTGGTTGGCAAAATTATGATTTATCTTTTGAAACTTCATGTCTCTTTTCTATTAAGGCTGAGAGCAAGTAAACAGAATCCTTTCACCAGCTTCTTTATTCTCTGAAGGAAATAGGAAACCTTCTGATCATGTAGCTAAGTGCATCAAAACTGAAGGACAAGTGAAATTTAGTAATTTTAGGTCTTAATTGAGGACCTGGTAAAAACAGGAGGGGGCTTCAGTAAACCCCTGAGGCATGACTGTCCAAGTCTATTTTTGTCCTCTCCAGCCCCAAGTGAAGGCCAAGATATTGACTGTCCTGGTCTAGAAGCACACTGAAAGCTGCTGAGCAAAAGAAATCCATTACAGTGATGGCTTTAGGCAAAATTAATGACACCGTGGGATTTTGGATAGGTGGTACTGGGAAGCAAGCAAGATGTAATGATTTTGTTGATTTTGCTGAGCTCACAAACAAATCAATACCCTTATCTGTTTAATTTCTTTACTGGCAGGACAGGAGTGGTACAAGAGCTAGTGCAAAGTATGAGGCCTTTGGATATAAGGCCTTCCTTTGCTTATGGTTTTTGAGTCTCTCTTTTGCCTCTGGTTTCAAAGCATGACAGGGAAGTGTGATGATGGTTTGGCAGTGTATTTATAAACTTTAATAGGTTCTACTCTGATTATTTTTCACATATCAGCGGATTTTTTTTTTTTTTTTAGTTCGTAGAGTGTTAGGTACAGTGTCAAAATGGAGCACATTACTGTAAGTAGAGAAGTCCTCTGGAAACTCAAGACACAGTCCTTCCGGTGTGTACTTGCTAAGATAATTCCACTTGAAAATTAACCCACTTCTGATTACATTTGCAGTGGTTTTATAACAGAGCAGGAAGAAAAGTTTTTAAGTTGTTTCCAAGGGTTACGGTTAAGAGCTAGAACATACAGAAAATCTGTGAGTTGGCTCAGAGCCTGAAGCTCAAGCAGCTAAGGCTTCAGCCACATACACTAGAGTTGGTGGGTTTGAATCCAGCCTGGGCCCACCAAACAACAATGACAACTGCAACCTAAAAATAGCTGGGTGTTGTGGTGGGCACCTATAATCCCAGCTACTTGGGAGGCTGAGGCAAGAGAATCTCTTAAGCTCAAGAGTGGGAGGTTGCTGTGAGCTGTGAGGCCACATCACTCTACCCAGGGTGACAGCTTGAGGCTCTGTCTCAAAAAAAAAAAAAAGAAAGAAAGAAAGAAAAGAAAATCTGTGAGTTATCTGAAATACTTAGTACTTGTTTACTATGAGGAATGTGTTGAATAAAGTTGGCTGGGTTTATTGTGGAAAGAGTAGTGCTCATAGTACCAGGAATCACTAAGGTTGACCACCTATATTTACGGTTAGTTTCTCTTTAGTAAAAGGTGCCCAAATGGCTAGAGGTTTCTCATGTCTGTTCTCCACATAAAAGCTACTTTATGGCACTATTGTAAAAAAGGCCAAATCCATTGATCCATTGTCAGCCCTGACTTTAGAAATGATAAATGTGGCAGCTGTTTCCTTTTGTTATTGATCCTTTCACTGACCCTTCCTTTTGTGCTTTCTCAATGACTAAGTATCTTCCCTCAGTCACTCTTATCTGAAGTCACCTCATTTTCAGGGATTTTCAGCACCATCTGTCAGCCAGGCACTCTGCCTTTCTGTCTTCAGTGACCATTTTTATTGACTTTGCCTCTTTTGGCCTTTCCACTGTGCCTTGGACTGGACTATCCTACTAATTAGCTTAGTGGTGATTATAGTACTTGTCTTGACAGCAGCCCATTGTTTTTTCTTATCTAGGAGCATTTTTTTCTCTTTATCTGGAAGCATTACCCTGCTGGCTATGCTGATTCACACGTCATTGACATCAGGTCAATATTCTAAGTCTAGCCCTAGGACTCCAGTCTATAATCCTCCCATGCAAGATTAGGGAAAAGATTCACTTGATTAAGTTCCTGTACTCTCTTTCCTACCTTGGCTATTTTTTCTCCTCAAGGAGAATAAGTTTCCCCCAAACTCTTATCTGAAGTGCTATTTTGTTAGCTTACTTAACTTACTTTTATATACTGTTTGCAAACTTTATATACAATTTTAATATGGCTTAGTCCTTTGTTTTTAGTTTTTCACTGAATTTTGTATGACTTAGAATATTCAAGCTAAATAATTCAGTATAGTTGAAAAACATACTGAGTCATTATATATTATTGTCTCATTTAAGCACCAAAATCTGCCAATATGAATTTGTTAAAGGTAAGAAATTTTGTTAAATCATCACTCCTATAAAATAAAACTGATCTACAAGAATTTTATGAGGAAGACTGCTTAAAGTCCACTTTTTAATTAGCAATTATTCTAAGTATTGATCTCAAAAATTAGAGTAATTCTAAATCCCCCTTTAGAAATAGATATCAATAATTAATTATAGTAAAAACCAAAATTAAGGGACGGACTTTTATTCTGTGTTGAATACCAAGTATTTTATTTGGGGATAATCTTTTTTGTGCGTGATATTTTTTTAAAACATTGGAAGGGAAGATATAAAGTATAATCTGGAGACTTTTTTTCCTCCCCCAATGTATGCTACCAAAATAGAATGTATGATTGGGGGTTTATATTTCCTTTGCAACCCAGAATATGGATAATATCATGAATTTTTAAAAGTTGCTGTTTTGAGAAGTTATTGTTGAAAGCCCTAAATCTGTGAACATTTACTACTACAAAATATTTATTTATTTTTTAATTTAAGACAAAGCCTTAAGCTGTCACCCTGGGTAGAGTACTGTGGCATCATAGCTCACAGCAACCTCTAACTCCTGGCCTTGCAAGTAGCTAGGACGACAGGCACCACAACGCCTGGCTATCTTTTGGTTGCAGCTGTCATTGTTGTTTGGCGGGCCAGGCTGGAATCGAACCTGCCAGTTCAGGTGTATGTGGTTGGCTCCTTAGCCACTTGAGCCACAGGCGCTGAGCCAGACTATAAAATTTTTAATTGTAAACAATTGATGCAAGTTGTCTGATTTATGCAAATGACAACAGGAATGACTTTTCGCTGGTCAACTCTTAAATAAAATAGTAACTATGAGGTAGAGAATGGATGCTTTTTCTACCTTGAATATATCTTTTAAAACTCTTCTGGTAAAATTAGAATTGAGGAAAAGAGATGTCTCTCTCCTCAAGGACACCTTTTAAGACTAAGGAATAATCAGAGATTGTGTAGTCTCTCACTCTAACAGGAGGCAGGCTTTATATGCTAATGAAGTAGGCAGTGTCCTACACATGTGATTCCAACAGAGCCAGAAAATATGTCCTGCTTCTAAATAATGCTCTTCCTCCTAACTCCAATATTTGAAATTGTATTGTGATTGATTACTTTCCACCATGCCATGAAGTTCTTTCATTTTGAATGTTTTAAACTGTTACACGTGTTCTCTCTTAGAAGAGTGGAGTGATGTGCATATACTACTACATGTTCTAAGTTACAAGAAAAATGACACATTCTAGGAGTGCCAATAGGTAATTAAAAACAGTAAATTTGTATTTTAAAAAATACAAAATATAGTTATGGAGTAACCTTTAATCCAAGGATTAAAATAGTCTCCTGGTTTTTGCTTTAGTTATTCACTTAGCTACCAATGATTATATTCACTGGGAGTATTCAAGAACACATTAAAATTGGCTTCAAATTATTTGGTGTAAAGTCTCACATCTGGAATATGTTGGCACTTTGACGTTGTATAACTAAATGTCATCTATCTAGAATTTTATTCCATCTAAAATGGTTAACAATAATAGTTATTGTATCCAATTTGAATATCCATTTGTTAGTTGGCCAAACTGGCTCTCCTGAAAAGCTATAGAGCTCTTCTAGCTCTATAAAATACCAGAAAAGTCTACTTTTAAATAAATACAGAACTCACAAAGAAGCCCTGGGGGCAATCCAGAAATATACTAAAGCAGTTTAGGAGGCTATAGATGTCCAGAGGACAAAAACTGATCTGGGTTTTCTACAGGTTTTAGTTATTAACAGCTGCTTAGGGAAAAGTAAAAGAAAGTCTTGGGAAAAGTTGGGAAGGCTGATCCAGACTTCTGCATGTAGCTGAAAGGGCTAAGACATGAATTTACATATATAGGAAGCAAAAAAATCTATAAGTAGTATGAAAAAAAAAAAGGTCACTTGGACACATTTTAATGAAACATCACACTACCAAGTTAAAATGCAAATTATTGAAAGTAGATAAAGAGAAACCAGAGATTTCTAGGGGAAGAAAGAATGTCAGTTATAGGAATAGAAGTCTTCTTGATGGGATCAGTAGAAACCAGAGGACAGTGGGAAAACAAATGCCAAGTGCCAAGAGAACAACTCTCATCCTAGATTAACTAACTGAGCAAAATTATCTTTAAGGAATTTCAATGACCAAATATTGATGAAATTTTCTAGTAACTTAACACACAAAGAATGTATAAATATTTGCTCCTGGAATAAAAATAATGATTTCCAAAAGAAATTCCAAAATGAAAGACAAATGGTTATTAATAAATTATCTGGTTTACAAAATATATATGTAAGAACAAAAAGACATTGTCAAAAAAAATAGTTGAGGGTATCAAAATAAAAAATGCAAGATAGGTCTAAAATATTTCAAAAAATGTGTATAAGGATAAAATTTCAATGATCTTTATGTGTTATGTTTTTGTATTCCTCTGCTTGAACTAACTACATGACCTTTTGAGGAGATTCTGCAGGCCCCTGGAGAGTCTGTCTGATGCTAAGCTTTACCATCCCCCATAACCTGCCCCCACTGCATGTAGCCCCTTGTAAATTGAACCACAACTTGGACCAAAGCATGTGGCCTCACTTTAAAAATTTCATGCTATCCCTATCTCTGAAAGATGGATTTGAGGCAGCTTTTCCCATTCTCTGACAGAGGTCTTTTTTTTTGGTAATCCTCATTGTCCCAGTAACTGGATCTTTGTGCTATGGATGAGCAAATGAACCCAGGCTGAAACCGCCTTGCAGTTTCAATAATGCTAGAAGTGATTACATCTAGAACATTCTACATGTCTTTTATTACAGAGGACACCAGAGACGATTTTAGGCTCTTTTAAGTTAAAGGACCATGGTAAAATATTAAGGTTAATGTTCAAGTAAATATAAAGTTAAAGAGAGAGACTGGCAAAGTTGCCTTTTAAAAAATACTTCTATATGTTACTTACAAGGATCTACCTATGAATTGAAAAAGGTCAATTGATCAGCAGCTATATAGATGGAAATACATATCTATAAAAGGAAGAAAAGCAAGTAGTTATATTAATAGCAAACTTAAGACAACACTACTTCTAAGGTAAAAGTAGGTAGAGGTATAATGATGAAAGTTTCAAGTACTAAAGAGACAATTAAATTGATTGTACCTAGACTCAAAAGTAACATAAAAACAAAAGTTGACAGGTTAGAAACAGCTTTTTTAACTTAAGTTTTTTTGACTTTTTTTTTTCCCAAGGCCTGTCTCCCGTTCACCCAGAGCATAAGCTCGAAAAGAACATTACCTAATATATTTCTAAACGCAGTAGCTCTAGCAGACTCACATTGAAAGTCCCACGCTCTGGGGCTAGGGATGCATGCGCTGACTTGGAAAAGTTATATCATCTTCATGCTTGATGGCTGTCGACTCCCTAGAGGAGGGAAGACCTGGGGCCAACTTGCTGGCCGCCTTCCTCTCCCCACCGTGTATCCGGGCAGCATGGAAGGCAGAGGGATTCACCGTCTACTCTCCACGTCCGGCTGGGAAGAGGAGATGAAGGCTGGGACCAACCTCAGGACCCCGGCAGCGCCTGCTCACTTTCAGTCTTTTAGGGTGACAGGGGTTTGACTCTCCAAGGCTCAGGACAGAGTTCCTTTGCATAGTAAACCATGAAGGCTCAGACCCGACCCCCCCCCGCCCCCCGCCCCATGCCTAGTCCCATGGGAGACGCCCTTTCTCTGATAGAGACCAAGGTTTCTGAGAAGAGATCCATGAGGCTTATAGTCTCTACAACAACTCAGAAAAGTGGAGCCCGGGAGAGGCGGGCCACAGCTCCACCCCTACCCTCTACCCCCCTCACCCCTTTACTCCCCCCAATCCCCTACTCCCACCCCTACCCCCCTACCCCTCAGGGGCGGCAGGGAGAGAACTCTTGGGCCGCAGCCTCAGCCCTGACTTCATGCTCCGGCCTCTACTTTCCAGGTGACCGCACGTAGGGCACAAAGGAAGTGTGTGACAACCTGATCAGAGAAAGAAGCACTCCACCTGAGCGCAGTCCACTCAGACCAAAGCTGTAAATGAGTAAAATCTCCTCCTACCTGCTCGTAACTGATGGTGTGGCTCTGGCAAGTAAAATTATCAGCAGAACTGTCCTTTGTTGATAAAGAACATGAAAGTTAGTTAGTATGGCTACAGAACTTTTAACAATATGAACAAGCTGGGTAATCAGCCAGACAAACCCTAGGTGAGATAGCTAGAGGACATACACACTTCTCAGGCATACGTAGCCGTAGAACATGAGTGGAGTTTGTCATCTACTGGGCCATAAATAGGCCTCATTGTTTTCATTATTTCAACACAACACAAATAAGTTAGAATTTAATAAAACAATGATTAAAAGTATGCCACACATGAGAACTGACACACTTCTAAATAATTCATGTGGCAAATAATAAAGTAAAAATTTTAAAATTCTTTGAACTTCATGATGATACAGTGCACTTTAAAACTTTTAGAATGTGCCTGTAGCAATATTTTTTCTTTCTTTCTCTTACCACTTTACTAACGAGGAACCTATTGCAATGTTTAAAAGGGAATTTATTACTTAAAAGCCTGTTATTACAAAAGGTGAATGACTGAAAATTAATTAGCTCAATGTCCGACTTAACAAACTAGGAAAAGAAAAGTAGATTTAACCCAGGGAAATAAGTTAAGCAGAAAATAAAGACAAGGCAAACAACAGAATAGAAAGCAAAGTTACTGTATAAAGGTTTATCAAAGTAAAACAGTGGTTCTTTACAAATATTGGAAAATTAGATGAGATTTTAGGAAGCTTAATGAGAGAGAGTAGGTGTAACTACATAGGGAAGTGGTAGAAGTAAATGCAACTTGTAAAATATTCTGCTTAGAGTAGGTTTGTAGTTACTAGAGGCTGGAAAAGATAGGAGGAGAGGGGAATGAGGAGAGGTTGATTAAGGGGTATAAGCATACACTTAGAAGAAGACCTGGTGTTTGATAGATAGGTAGGATGACTATAGGTACCATTAATTGACTATACATTTCAAAATAGCTCGAAGAGAATTAATTTGAATGTGCCTAACATAAAGAAAAGGTAAATATCTACTGGGGAGGCTGAGGCAAGAGGATTGCTTGAGCCCGGGAGTTTGAGATTGGGAGCTATGATGACGCTGCGGCACTCAATCCAGGGTGACAGAGTGAGATTCTCTCTCAAAAAATTAAAAATAAATAAATAAGTAAAAATAAAAATTTAAGGTGATAGATATTCCAATTATCTGATTTGATTATATGAATGCATCAAGTTATTGCATGTACCCCCAAATATGTACATTTAATAGGTATTGATAAAAATACATAAATAAATGAGATACTATAAAATAGAACAAAGTACTTTCCACAGTAAATTTAAAATTTATGATTTAAATTTGAAAAGTATATGAAATTATTTAAAAAATAAATTACCTAAACAATCCCAATGAGGAAAACAGGGATAACTCATAGCTCTTATAGAAATTGAAGTAGTATTTAAGTGTCTTAAATAAAACCAAAAAGCCACAAACTTATTTCTTTGAAAAAAGTGGTTTTTAATGACTGCAAAAATATTTCCACTATATGAATATACCATAATTTACTACATGACTTAGTAATTATATATACTCTATTTATGCTCTGTCTGGTTGTCAAGGCCATTATTTATATTTTGATGGTATTCTCAGAACCAGCTGTCACGATTGCTGAAATATATTCTTGACCTTCGATGGTCACTGCACACTTGACAGATTGAGAACTAAATAGAGGTGCTTGTTAGTATCTGCATCTCAGTGGCTGGGGACAGCTGGGCTCAGAGCTTCTATGACTCACTCAAAGTCAAGTGGTTCATCATAGAGGGAAACTGGCACTCATCCTCATAAACATTATTCTGTCTCATATCCTGAGAAGTCTATAATAGTCTCCTTAGTCTATAATAGGGATCAGTGAACATTTTCTGTAGAAAGACAGACAATACAGTAGTCCTCCCTTATCTGTAGTTTCACTTTCTGATGGTTTTAGTAACTTATAGTCAACTGTGGTCTGAAAATATTAAATGGAAAATTCCCTAAGAAACAATTCATACATTTTAAATTACGCACTGTTTTCAGTAGTGCAGAACTCTTGCTCTTGATGAAAATTATTCTTTTATCCAGATATCCATGGTGTTGCTGTGCTGTGTTTAAGCATTTCTCATTTGACTTATTAATCGCCCCCAAAGCTTAGGAGTAGTGATGCTGGCATATTGTTACAGTTGTTTATTTTTTGTTTATTATTATTTTTAAACTCTTACTGTGTCTAATTTATAATTTAAACCTTATTAAACCTATCCGAGGTTTCAGGCATCTGCTAGAGTCTTAGAGCATATTACTTGCAGATAAGGAGAGACTCTTGTAAATATACTCATCTTTGAGAACCAGATAGTCTCTGCCACAACTGCTGTACCTGCCTTTGTGTCATGATAGTAGCTACAGAAATTATGTAAATGATTTTATTTCATTTTAAATGAATAGTTACATCACTACCCATAATTAAAATGGCAGATCTAAATAAATTGGTTGTTTCCATCCATGTATTTATAGCCTTTTTCTCCACAAGCAGTATGTTAGGATTTTAGAGTCAATAGTCTTTTAAAAAAAACTTTGCAAATTTTCAACATTGCAAAAACTGACTAAGATAATTAAACAAAAAAAATTAAGCCAGGTGAAAAATATATGGAAGGAAGAAAGGAAGGAAAGAAAGAAAGAGGAAAGGGAGGGAGAGAGGGATGGAGAGAGGAAGGGAGAAAGGGAAATAGGCTTTTAAGATTTCTGTCCCTCAGCTTATGATTTTTTGAGATTCATCTACGATGTTACACATATCAATAATTTGTTTCTTTTTATTACTGAGTAGTGTTCCATTGTGTATGTTCCCTAACTCTCCTACTAGTGGATACCTGGGCTTTTGGATATTAAAAATAAAGGTGCTTTGAACTATTACAACTTTTCATGTAAACATATGTTTTAATGCTGGCTCAGAGGATGGGAGAAACTTTAGTTTTATAAAAAATAGCCAGAGCTTAATTGAAGGATATTTAAAATAAAATTCTAAGTTTGAAATATATATTTAACTCTAGGAAATGCTTTCATGTAACCTTTTGTGATAATCATATGGTATTTTTCCTTTAAATTAAAAAAATTGTTTTATTGTTTGGGATTCATTCAGAGTACAAAGAATTAGGTTACACCGATTGTATTTGTTAGATAAAGTCCCTCTTATAATTGTGTCCTGCCCTCAAGAGGTGTGCCATACACCATAACTTCCATCTTCCTCCCTCTTCCCCTCTCCCTTTTCCCTCATTTCCCTACCTGCCACCATGTATTAGATCATCTACGTCCTT
Organism: Arctocebus calabarensis; assembly: GCA_963573935.1. Lineage (NCBI taxonomy): Eukaryota > Metazoa > Chordata > Mammalia > Primates > Lorisidae > Arctocebus > Arctocebus calabarensis. Next base: position 3,084 of record CAUYON010101242.1, on the reverse strand, counting down.
CATGTTAGAATTGAATACATTGGATTCTTGCTTCTCCATTCTTGTGATGCTTTACTAAGAAGAATGTGTTCCACTTCAATCAAGGTTAATACCAAAGATGTAAAGTCACCATCTTTTTTTAATGGCTGAATAGTATTCTGTGGTGTACATATACCACAGCTTGTTAATCCATTCCTGGGTTGTGGCATTTAGTTTGTTTCCACAGTTTGGCAATTGTAAATTGAGCTGTGATAAACAGTCTAGTGCAAATGTCCTTATGATAAAATTATTATTTTTTCTTCTGGGTAGATGCCTAGTAAAGGGATTGCAGGATCAAATAGGAAGTCTAATTTGAGTTCCTTGAGGATTCTCCATACTTCCTCCCAAAAAGGACATATTATTTTGTAGTCCCACCAGCAGTGTAAAAGTGTTCCCTTCTCTCCGCATCCACACCAGCATCTGTAGCTTTGAGACTGCTTTGTGAACTATTCTTACTAGGGTTAGGTGATATCTCAGGGTGGTTTTGATTTGCAATTATCTGATGATCAGGGATGATAAGCATTTTCTCAAATGTTTGTTAGCCATTTGTCTGTCTTCATCAGATTTTGGTCATATCTCTTGCCCAGTGGGAGGTGGGATTGTTTACTCTTCTTTTGTTGATTAATTTGAGATTCTAGAATCAACCATTTGTCAGAATGATAACCTGCAAATATCTTTTCCCATTCTGAAGGTTGTCTTTTTGCTTTATTTGTTGTGTCCTTAGCTGTTGAGAAGCTTTTCAGCTTAATTAAGTCCCATTTGTTAATTTTTCTTGTTGTGGTGGCCACTGAAGTCTTTGTCATAAAATCTTTCCCCAGTCCAACAATGTCAAGAGTTTTTTCCCCACACTTTCTTCTCAGACTTTTATTGTTTTGTGTCTTAGATTTAATTCTTTTATCCATCTTGAGTCAATTTTTGTAAGTGGTGAAAGATGTGGGTCCAGTTTCAGTCTTTCACATGTGGTTATCCAGTTCTCCCAGCACCATTTGTTGAATAGGGATTCTTTCTCCACTGTGTGCTTTCGTTGGGGTTTATCAAAGATCAGATGGCAAGTAGTTACTGGCTTCATTTCTTGGTTTTCTATTCGTTCCATATATCTGTGTCTCTATTTTTATGCCAGCTGTTTTGATTACTATGACTTGTAATATAGCCTGAGGTCTGGTAGGGTGATACCTCTGATTTTGTTTTTATTACTAAGAATAGCCTTAGCTATATGGGATTTTTTCTGGTTCCATACAAAACAAAGTATTATTTTTTACAGTTCTTCAAAATATTATGTTGGTATTTTAACGGGGATTGCATTGAATCTGTAGATTGCTTTGGGTAGAATTGACATTTTAACAATGTTGATTACTCCCAGTCAAGAGCATGGTATGCTCTTCCATTTGTTAGTGTCTTCTGCTGTTTCTCTTCTGAGGGTGTCATAATTCTCTCTTTTTTTTTTTGAGACAGAGCCGCAAGCTGTCACCTGGATAGAGTGCTGTGGCATCACAGCTCACAGCAACCTCCAATTCCTGGGCTCAACTGAGTCTCCTGCCTTTGCCTTACAAGTAGCTGGAACTACAGGTGCCCGCCATTTTTTGGTTGCAGCCATCATTGTTGTTTGGTGGGCCCAGGCTGGATTCAAACCCGCCAGCTCAGGTGTACCATGAGCGCCTTAGCCCATTGTGCCACAGACACCGAGCCTCATAATTCCTTTGAAAAGATATTTCACCTCTTTTTTTTTTAGGTATATTTCTAAGTATTTCATTTTCTTTGATGCTACTGTGAAGGGAACTGTGTCCAATATTTTCTTCTTAACTTCACTGTTATTGGCATATACAAAAGCTCCTGATTTGTGGACATTGATTTTATACCCTGAGGCATTAATGTATTTCCTGATACCTTCTAGGAGTTTTGTGGTTGAGCCTCTGGTGTTTTCTAAGTATAGGAACATATCATAAGCAAAGAGCAAGCATTTGACCTCCTCTGCTCTCGTTTGGGTGCCATTTTTATCTTTCTCTTGTCTGATTGGATTAGCTAGAACTTCCAGCACAATGTTGAATAATAGTGGCAATAGTGGACATCCTTCTCTTGTTCCAGTTCTAAGAGGAAAAGCTTTCAGTTTTGCTTCATTCAATATGAATGTTACCTGTGGGTTTGTCAATCAGCTTAAGAAATGGGCCACCTAAGCCTATTTTCTTAAGTGTTCTTATTAGAAAAGGAGGCTGAATTTTATGAAATGGTTTTTCTCCATCTATAAAGAGGATCATAATGGTTTCTTAATGAAGCAACGTTTTGCTTCTATTGATATGATATATTACATTTATGGATTTGCATATCCCTTATGTGAAGCTTAGTTGGTCATGATATATAATTTTTTTAATGTGTAGCTGCAATCTATTAGCTAAGATTTTTTTTGAGTATTTTGCATCAATATTCATTAGCAAAATCAGCCTGTAGTTTCTCCTTTGTAGTTGAGTCCTTTCCTGGCTTTGGTATCAAGATGATGTTTGCTTCATAGAACATATTGGGAAGGTTCCTTCCTTCTCAATGTTTTGGAATAGGTTCTACAGTATAGGTACAAGATCATCTTTAGAGATGTGGTAAAATTCTGATGTGAAGCCATCTGTTCCTAGGCTTTTGTTTTTGTTGTTGTTGGAAGCTTTTTTATTGTTACTGTGATCTCAATATTGATACTGGTCTGTTTAAGAGATCTATAGCTTACTGGTTAAGTCTAGGGAGATGGTTTGTTTGCAGGTATTGGTCCATTTCCTCCCCATTGTCAGATTTCTGGGCCTAGAGTTTTTGGTAGTAGTCAGAAATAATCTCTTGTAACTCTGTAGCATCAGTTATTATTTCATCTTTTTTGTTTCTGATTGAGGTTATTACAGATTTTACTTTTCTATTTATGATTAATTTGGGCAATGGTCTATCAATTTTATTTATCTTTTCAAAGAACCAACTTTTGTTTTGTTAATTTTCTGAATGATTCTTTTGTCTTCAATTTCATTTATTTCTGATTTAATTTCAGTTATTTCTTTTCTTGGGAATTTTGGGATTGTTTTGCTCTTCCTTTTCCATTTC
>CAUYON010101241.1:0-23981 GCA_963573935.1 Arctocebus calabarensis | reverse complement strand
CCGAGTAGCTGGGACTACAGGCGCCCGCCACAGCGCCCGGCTATTTTTTTGTTTTGCAGTTCGGCCGAGGCCGGGCTTGAACCCGCCACCTTCGGTATATGGGGCTGGCGCCCTACTCGCTGAGCCACAGGAGCCGCCCTGGTAGTCAATCTTTATAAGTTTCGCTAAGTGTGAATATTAAGCTTTTACTTTAATGTAATGCCTTTTCACCGAGAAATGCTTTAGTGAACACAATAGACAGGTGGAATCATCTCCCACACACGACACAGACAGATACACCTTGTGAACGTGGCTGTGCTCACTTTGCAGGTGAAGATCGCCCTTTGTGAGTAGTGCAGATGCTAGTACCCAACAGTCAAAGAAGAGAATCATATCCCTCGGAAACAGGACAGCAATACTTCAAAAAACAGCAACACCAGGACTACTTCAAAAAACAGGAATACCCAAACACATGAAGTGAGATGAGCAAGAGAAGAATAAAGGATTTTTTTTTGTTTTGAGATAGAGTCTCACTGTGTTGCCTTCAGTAGAGTGCAATGGTGTCACAGCTCACAAGAACCTCAGACTCTTGGGTTTAAGTGATTCTCTTGCCTCAGTCTCCCAAAAATCTGGGACTACAGGTGCCTGCCACAACACCCGGCTATTTTTTGGTTGTAGTTGTCATTGTTGTTTGGCAATCCCGGGCTGGGTCCGAACCCGCCAACACCAGTGTATGTGGCTGGAGCCCTAGCTGCTGAGCTACAGGCACCAAGCCAGAATAAAGGAATATGTGCACTTTGATGGCTGAATGAAGATTTTCATTAGCATGTGTTAAACAACTGCTAATGACTTTCAGAAATTCTCAGAGAATTGTCCAACCTGGGCATTTCTCCTATACTGCAAAGTTATGTGTCTGTCTGCCTACTTGGTAATTTCCATTTGGATATTGAAGTTATCTCAGTCTAACATGTTCAAAATAAAACCCCTGAAGCCTGTCAATAAATAAAATAAAACCCCTGAAGCCCTTCCATAGTTTTTATCAACTGTTTCTTTTGGAATGGTTAAATAATGGCTCAGATGCTACATGTGTGTGTATTAAAGGTACTGAATTAAAAAGTTAAAACTTTTAATGATCTAAATGAAAGCACATCAGGTTTCCCTTGACCTCACGTGAGCAAGAACTCTGATTTTTCAAAATCTTTTTTGAAATCCTGTATTTATTTTTTTATTAAATCACAGCTACATTAATGCAATCATGGGGTACAATGTGCTAGTTTTACATACAATTTGAAATATTTTCATCAAACTAGTTAACATAGCCTTAGGGTCATTTTCTTAGTTTTTGTGTTCAGATGTTTATAGTCTACATTTAGTAAGTTTCACCTGTACCCTTGTAAGGTGCACTGTAGGTGTGGTCCTTTATTTTAATAAATCCTTCATTTTTGTAACTAATTTAACCTTGATTTTACTGGTGGGGAAATAAAGATGGAGGATGTAGAAAAAATTTTTGTGTGTTACACACAAACGTATATATACTGTACATGCAAAGATGTATACAAGATAGGTCATTAAATATTTTAGGGTAGTCTAATAAATTCATCACTAGTTTAGTAGTATTTATATAAAATTCACCCTTTAGTCCATTAAATGAATTGGCTAGTTGATTTAATGGAGAAAAGCATTCTCCTTTGGGGACAGGATTGGAATAATCATTTTGCTTCAGGACAAAATTTCCATCATAACTTACTCTAATTTAAAAGAAAAGCCAGCATTCACAAGACAGACAATACCAAAATAAAAAAACTGGAATAATCATACATAATTTTTGATGCAAGTACATATTTTTTTTTATTCTTCACAATACAGAAACCAGCATGAGTAATAGTATTACGTGATATGTAGAAGAAAATAAAAAATCTTGGAAATAGCAATCCTCTTTGTTCTGGGAAAAATTTTAGATTGTATATCATGCATCCAAAATTAAAGTAATTAGATCACCTCCCTGTAGCTGAAAGGGTTTAAAGCAGTGGTTCTCAACCTTCCTAATGCCTCCTGATGCCACAACCCTTTAATACAGTTCCTCATGTTGTGGTGACCTCCAACCATAAAATTATTTGTGTGCTACTTCACAACTGTAATTTTGCTACTGTTATGAATCATAATGTAAATATCTGATATGCAGGCTGTATTTTCATTGTTACAAAGTGGTCACGACCCACAGGTTGAGAACAGCTGGTTTAAAATGTCTTTGATAAAATGATTGATGTTTTTCCACCTTTCCCTTGATCACAGAAGACAAACTCAGCTGATGTCTTCTCCATCTTATTTTTATGGCACCAAGTCTGGGACTTCAATGGTTCTCACATTTTTTTAACTTTCCTGATGCATGCCCTATCATTGCCTTCCCATTACCACTGAGAGTCTTTATCACTATTTAGAGTTCTCCCTAGGACATTTCCTTTTTAAATAGTGCAGAATCTGCTGGTCAATGTTCTCTTCAATTTGCAACCTCTGAGATATTCACAAAAACTGCTAATTAAAAGCTGTTGAAAATAGCCCAACGTACAGATGCAGCTGGATTGAACTGAGTAGGAGAGTAGCTTAGATATCATTTGCTAACATCTTAATTTACTTTTAATGGGGGAAGTAAAATCCTTTGTTTAATTTACATTTGTTCTTCTTTCTAATTATTTGTTGTACCAAATTTTACTTCTTTTAAGAACTGAACCTTGTACAATTATATAAAAAATTATATGTTGTCTTGTTACTACATTCTTGGGTTTTTTCAATAATGAATTGTTTTAGTAAATACAGCTTGAGAATCTTCAAGGATGCAAATCATTGTCTATTATAAAAGAAATAACTCTATAAGAATGTTAAAGAAAATTAAATAAGAGTAGAGTTATTCATTTATCACATAACTGTCTTTTATTAATAGACTATGATAGAATTATAATTGAAACAAAAAATGTAATCTATGCCTTCTTTTCCATGTTAATATTGAAATAAATGAGATTTTTATACTAAGTAACAATCGCATGGTTTTAATTAACTCTTAAATTTATACTGTGGACTAAAAGATACATAACAAAATTATGACAGAGCTATTCATCATACTGGCTAAACATATGTGTTTTAAATATGAACAGTCTTAGGTTATATTTGATTTTTGCTCTTGAATATTACATGAATGCATATGGCACTTTACTCTTTATAAGTCATATTCATTGAATTTATCTTATCTATATATAATTTTAGATCTCAAACTTTTAGGAGTGCTCGCTTCCAATATCTGTGGTTTAAGGTACTTTATAAAGCAAGCATAATAAATTGAATTACAAAAAAGTCTTAAAGTTTATCTGGTTTCATCTTGAGAATGTATACAGAAGGTGTTCCAATGGAAATGTCATTGAGAAGACCTTAGTAGTTCTCCAAATAGATCAGAAGGTCATATTTACCTTCATAAATTTACCTTTATGAGTTTGGTCCTAAATCTTTAGATCGTAAGATCTCAATTTCTCAATATCATAGAATGGACTGAAAAAAAAAGCCAATTTATATTCATAAAATTCCTAACACACCTTTGAGAAACCTAAAATAACAACTAAAATTAAGTAAAAATAAATTTATTTTAAAAATAACCAAAGAACTGAGTTGCCTATGAACCTGTCATATCCATTTTTCCTCTGAGTAAATGGCATATTAAACACACCTACCAAAGTGCTTGTCAGTAAGCATATTCTTAGCAAAAGGAGTTATAGCTATTGTCAAGTATATTGGCTTTGATGCAGGTAAGTCATGATTTAGTTAGTTCAATTTTTGATCCATGACATATTTGAGAAACATATTTCAACAAAATCTCACCATTTAAAAAAATTTTGTAAAGTGTTTTAGGGCCATCATGCTGATGAAATTATAGCTTATAGTGTTATTTCTAAAAACTTTAAAAAGTTTCTGCTCTTGATTTCAGATTTATAGTTTAAAAAAAAAATTGGAGGACCAAGGCATTATATACTCCCCAGGGGACAGTGTTCTGGGGCACAAAGGTCCCTGAGAAATAGTTTTAGTTCTGCTTTTTATGATTAATTTGGTGGTATTGATTTTGTCACTACCACTGCTGCTACTATGTTAATAATGATAACAATCATGATAATAATGCTGAAAACCCACCCCCTTAGTTTTTATTATCTCTCTATTTGCTTCTCTTCCTGTTCTTTCATGTATATACGTTGTTACCACTCTACTTGTTTTCCTTTCAGTTTTTTAATGCATATAGGTTGTTATTTCTTACACTTCCCTCGATATTTTTTCATGTATTTGTACATACACACACGTACTAAAATATACAGACACACCTATAACTACTCTATCACTAAAGAGACCTAAGATTCTTTTCCCAGTTTCATTTCAGAACACTCAGTTCCCAGAGGCTTCAAACATTGCCAAATTTTCACCATTATCGAGGACTTCCAGATTTCAAATTGTGACTCTCTTTTCCTACATCTAAGGTTCTTAACCACCATAACATTCACATATTTTTATCTGTTGCTTTGAGCTACTCAGCTTCCTGATTTTGTAGTCAATAAAGTTACCAAAACATCAACAATGTTCTCATTCTTTGTTGAATTCTGAGTAGTTTTATGTTTAGTTGTGGCATCCCACTGATTTAGTAGCAACAACACTACGTTATCAATATCCTTGCTCTGATTTTATATTTGACCTATGTTTTATTGTCTTCTCTGGACCAGTCTTTTCAAGTCCAGGAGCAGTTAACCCACAACTATGGTTAAAGAAGTAATGTCCCAGCTACCTACCTCCTTATGCCTGGGTCTTCCTCAAAACTTTTACTTATGTGTCTGTATTAGTCAAAATTCAATTAGGACAGAGAAATAACAGGGTCATTTAAACAGGAACATTAAATAAACACACTATAATATAGGGGAAGAGCAACAAGGAAATGGGGATTAAAAAGTAGAGAGGACGTTACAAAATAAATGAAAAGAAAATATAAGGAACAGGCACTGGCCTAGTGCTAGTATTGAGTGCCTTGACAAAAGTATCCTCTTTAACTTTGAGAGGTGAATTTCAGACCTTTTAAGAGAAGAAACTGCTGTTGTTCACTGAAGGATAAAGGATTTGATGAACTGAGTAATTAGTCTAATATTTGCCCTTTAGAACTTTCCAGAAACCTACATAGAGTATTTGAGAACCATAGGATTTGCTTATTTTTATTACTTTTTATTTCTTTATTCCTGCTCATATCACTTGATAAAAAAAGTAATTAGTCTTGACTTCTACTTCTAGCTGTGATGAGTAACCCACATTATAAGTCATTGTTGAGAACAACTATATACATTTCATAAATTATGAAACAATAAATGAATTTTTAAAAATACTGACGGAAAGCATTAGAAAGAAGATAATATCATAACCTGAGGGGCAAAGACCACAAAGAAATACATGAGGATTATATCCAGAGCAGCTTTCCACCCATGTGGTGGCTGCCTTTACCTCCAGGGTCTAAAGGCTGAGCAGAGGGTGGAGTGTGGACTTGGTGCTTTCCACTGAGCTGGGCAACTGGTGGAGTCCATGGGTACCCTGGTATCTAGGAACGAAGAGGCCAGAATGGCAGAGAAACAGAATTCGGAAGATGAATCATATACAAACCAGAAATCATATACAAACCTTCAGTATATGATTCTTCGAAGAGGCATTTATCAGTTTTTAGGTTTGACCTTCCAAGAGCAAAGGTCAAAACAATAATGCGAAAAGCAACAGCTGAGTGATCTGGGGCAAAGACGAATACAAGGAAAAGCCTAAGAAGGAGATCACTCCACAGTCACTCCGGGTTTATAGTTAATTGTTCTAAAGATGTGTCCCCAGAGAAAAAGGGTGGATGAGAAATAAGGAACCTTCACAAAACTTAAAAGAAAAGTCCAAGTTTTGATCGTCATCATTGGAACAGTGCTTTGATACACGCTGTCTGACTACAGGAGAAAAAGGAACAGTCTCTTCTGCAGCACAACATCAGTGAGAGACTTTGTATCTTTTCACAAAAAGTGAGAAAAATTTTATCAAGAACACCAGCAAACAGGACTAAATGAAGAAAATAAAAAGACATAGAAATATCCAAATATAAACTACCTATAAATATGATAGAATCGTATGAAAATAACCTGCTCAGCCTCTAAAACCAGAAATACACATTTAAAAAAAATTAGAAGTTCTAGAAATGTAAAACACCAAGTCACTTGAAGTACATCAATGAACTTCAACACAAAGAACAATGACAGGCTCTTAAATAAATTTTATTGGAATAATGATCCTGTGTGGAGAAATAGATGACTTTTAATTCAATAATGTACAAAATCAATCCTAGATTGATCATAAACCCAAACTAAAATATGGAAGGTGAAACAATAAATTTTCTACAACTTAACACAGAGATGACATTTGGATAGGTTATTTTTTTCTTTTTTAGCAGTACACAGCAATTATTTCTTATGTTGAAAAAGACTGAATAACTGGATTTCATTAAAATTCAAAAAATTCAGAAAATTCTGTTCTTTAAATGAAAATTGTGTAAAGGTAACTGGAAATCTATATCTTAAGACAAGATTTTTGCAATGCAAATAGTCAAAGGACTCATATGAAATATATAATGAATACTTATAAATCAATAATGAAAAGATAGACTATCAAAGTTTAAAAGAAAAACAGTAAGTAAATTGGACAGGCACTTTTTGGAACATGTTATCCAAAAGTAAGCTTATGAAAATATGGTCAACATATTTAATTCCCAGAGAAATACAAGTAAAAGTTTAGTAAAATATTTTACTAAACTACCCATAAGATTCTGGTGCTGTAATTCTGTGTCTTTAGATATTGGATAGCTCCACAAGAATGTTCACTTTTTTAAAAATGCAAGAATCTGATGCTTAAAATTTATTCATTTTAACATATTTTAATTAAAAACTAAAGATCAAATTGTTCAATATATTAGTATCCTGTCCCATTTACTAAGAAAAGGTTGTAGTTAAATATAAGAATAAATATACAAATTCTTGTGCTTTGCAATAAATTTGATAGTTAAGCTCTTTGATTATTTCTGGTTACATTTATGGTAGATTGAAAAAAAATCACTGTATTCCCAGGTGATTTCTCAGAATATTTACTGTGTTATCATATTTCATCCAGCTAAGGTATTGTGTCTAACACAAAATCGTGTCTGGAAAAATTTTTAAAATAGCCATATCAGTGCTTGATTCCTCTAGGAAAATCCATTATAGAAAGGTAAATTGAAAGAAAATAGAAAAGGATTATGTAGGAGAAATTATTTTCTTTGTGTTTTCAAATTCAGTATTTTATGTTGTCAAGAATTTTTGTGCAAATAGTTGAATTCTCTGTTGATCAGTATGCTATGTAAAAATTATAATGAAATAGGAAAATCACTAATATCAGAAGACAAGTTACAGCTAAAGATTGAGAGGAACTGGAGGATAATGTATCACATTAAAAATGGGAAAACATTTACTAATGTCTTCTATTTTCCCCAATTTACTCACTCTTAAAGGGTAAATGGGAAGAGCTCATAATGTGTATTGATAGTTATGTGCAAATCCACTTACTTTAGTAGGTGAATTTGGACTCTATTTATTATGTATTCCTTTTGTTATTCACCAAAAGGTAAATAAAATGTATTAACATATATCTACCCCCTAGATTGACAGGAAAATTTGAGATGACCTTTTTTCTAGTTTGAAGGCAACATCCTCTACTTACCAGTTGTGTGATAAGGACAACCACCAGAAACAGGCTTTGCCAAAACTTCTGTTTGGGGTGTAATCCAACATACAGTAAAAGAGTCAGTTGAGGTTTCAAACTTATATGTTATAATGTATAAACATGGATTTATTTACTTATTTATTTATTCTTTGAGACAGAGTCTCACTTTCACCCTTGGTAGAGTGCTGTAGCATCATCACAGCAACCTCAAACTCTTGGACTCAAGCGATTCTCTTGCCTCAGCCTCTCAAGTAGCTGGGACTACAGGCGCCCGCATAACACCAACACCGACTCTTAGATGCCTGCTACAACACCAACACCGGCTGTTAGATGCCTGCTACAACGCTACAACACCAGCACCGGCTGTTAGATGCCTGCTACAACACCAACACTGGCTGTTAGATGCCTGCTACAACACCAGAACCAGCTGTTAGATGCCTGCTACAACACCAGCACCTGCTGTTTTTAGAGATGGGGTCTTGTTCTTGCTCAGGCTCGTCTTGCATCTATGAGCTCAAGCAATCCAACCACCTTGGCTTCCCAGAGTGCTAGGATTACGGAGTGAGCAACTGCACCTGGCCAGTATAAGCATGATTTTAGCCAGTGTAATTATTTTTTATCAATTATCAAATTTGTGAAATGTTAATTTTTCATCAAAACATAACATAAAGAAAACATAATGTATATTTTTATAGGGACCTTTTTTTGAAAAGTAGGTATAGAAATTAAGCATCTGAAGAGAAATAAAAGAAAATTGGATTGTTCTCTTGATGTTGATTCATGTTTTACTATTTTCTAAATATACTTTAAATTTGTGCTTCTGACTGTTTAGAATAAAGTCACATTCTATCTCCTGACTGCCTCAAAGTTGAGCTCATACTTCACCAAAATTCCTAATGTTCACAAATAATGCTAGCTAATTCTTACTAAGTGCTTAGTATGTGCTGAACATTTTGTGTATTAACTCCTATGTGGAACTATCTATGATCTGGTCTGTCTGTCATAGGAACTCAAGCTGTCACCTGTACTATTAGCTCATCATTTGCCTAAAAGGGCTCACAAGAAGATTGCCAGCTTGTCAGAGTTCACAGCACCACCTGTTAGCTTTGGTACCTGATGGAGGTGTGCAGTCACTTACAACACATTCTTTGCTAAACTATAATATTGCTAAGAGTGTTTGTTTTTTCACACTTAACTTTCTCCCTGATTGTTGTGATAAATGTCAATGTGGTGAGAAAAGATAAACACATGTCAAAAGAGTGATTTTCTTAAATATAGGGGCTGAAAGATCCCTCAAGCAAAAGTGGAAAGTGCCCTAACCAAGGGAATACGAAAAAAATTTCACATTTATGATTCTGATTTTGCATATGCTCTGTCCAAATAACAGAAACTTTATATAATCAATCACAATCGTTTAAATTCAAATGAAATTTTATTAGGAAATTTTTGTTATCCATTATTTTTATTTGTTTTGCTAAAATAAACCCATTAAAGTTTAATCATTCTGAAATTAAGAAAAACAATTGTCACAATGGATTATTTATCTTTTTCTAATTAGTGATAAGTATCGTAGTAGTCCATATATCATAGGTTTCTAACACATTTCCCAATTGTTTTACAGGTTTAACCCGCAGTGTTGATTTTAACACATGCATGTCCCATGGATGCCTTGGTAAATGAGAACTCAGCGCGAATTACAAATAATTTGCTAGTTCCAGTCGGAAGGCATTTGAAAATGTCAATTATTATCTCATCTGTTATTTTTTTCCTCATAATTTCCCTTTTAGCTCCCCTAGGTACTACTTCTGTATAGAAATTAAAATCAAAGAAAAAACATTTATATTAAAATGACTACCCTCCCCAAATTAATCTAATTCAATGGAATTAAAAAACTCAAATATGATATATGATTCAATTTGACAAGATAATTACACAGTGAAGAATATCAAGCATATTAATATATAAAAATACATGCAAAAATTAAGTACATGTGAAGGTAACATCACAAACTTTAAAGCTGTATAAATCCAGAGAGTATTTTCCTGAAGCAAGTAAGAGTGATTGTGGGTAGAATGCAGAGAGTGGAGTTATAATTTATATGTTTATATGTCAACAGTCCTTTTTAAACACTAAACATGTGTATATTACTCATGTAATCTCGAAAATTATAAGAAATAGTGCTATTTGCCAACGTTCCCCATGCAAGGAATTGTTCTAGGTCTTTTCATAGATAATGGCTCACTGAATTCTCGCAATCTTATTGCACCTATATTTCAGAACAGAAAGTTGATGCTAGAAAAATGAACTTCCCAAAGCTGCACTGGGCAACCTTGGAAGCGTCAGAGCAGGAATTTGAATCAGGCCAGCCTGGTTCCACATGCTTCACTGTTAACTTACATAATACTGTTTTTCTGCACAGAGTTTCATGGGCTGACAGGGCAATATGTACAATATATACTAGAGGAAAATTCAAAGATAATTAAACCAAGTTATAGAAAAAATTATCTGTTAAATTATCAACAAAAATGTGTATAAACACGTATGGAAACAATTTCTAGGGAATCTAGAGGAATTCAACATAATGTAAATATAAAATAAACTTCTATTAATGTGTATTGGTTTGCTATTGCTGATTAATAAATTACTACAGACATTACTGTTATAAGCAACACCCTTGTACATGTATTAGCCCATGGTTCTTTATGCTAAAGCCCTTGACTGGCACAACTAGGTTTTCTGCCCAGGTTAACAGAAATCAGGGTTTCTAAATTGCCACCTTGCAGCACTTGCAAAGCTGAGTTCTCATTTGGAAGCTGGGGGAAGGAATCGACTTGAATTGAAAGCTCATTTAAATGGCAGAACTACTTTCTCATGAGCCAGCTACTTAGCTGGATGTTGATAATGTAGAGATTCAGAGAAAATGCCACAAATATTTAATAAAAAAATTATTGCACAATGATATATAGCAGAATAAAAACAGCATAGAAAAATAATCCATCTAAAAAGAATTTGGTATATATGATATTCTTTCTTACAGCTATTGATGCATAAAGAACCACCAAAGATAACTATTTCTTAAAGTAAAACTAATAGCAAACTGGATAAATAGAGTGAGTTTTGGGTAGAAGGCAAAAAATAGATTTTTATTCACTACTAACATCGCAAACAAAAACCAAAAAAAGAATCAAATAGTGTGAATAGAATAGACAATATTTTTTAAAAAATAGGATTTTTACCATTGTTATTTGCTAACATCTAGGTTAGGACTACAGTGGATTGACCTTACTGAAAACCTTTGGAGATAGGCATATAATTTCTTTGAGAATATTCATGTCTTCTTTATACAAACTAAGGCTTTCACAACACTTATGCTCAATTACCATTAAATCAACTTGTTCCTTATGCTGGAAAACAAGTGTGTGTATCTATATATAAATATATTAATATATGAATATATATTCATATATTAATATGAAAGAAAAAATAATGTTGTCTGACCATTAGCCAACTAAAAACTAAAACTTTTTTTAATTTTGAAGTTAAATGAAATGTTTAACAGATATATTTCTGTCTAACAGATAATTTCATTACAACAAAAGCGTATAATTGTCATTGCCACTTTATATGTATGTAAGTTATAATTATGTGAATTTAAAGAACTTAATCATCAATGAGGATAATGCTTTGCTTTGGACTTCTTTCCAAGTTTCTTTATGGAAATCTTAATTTTCTGAGAAAAGTTCTAATACAGAAATATTTAACATCTCTTGTTAAGGTTAATCAAAGTTACTTTAAAAGCATCTGGAAAGAGTAATTTTCTTTATTTCCCCTTGTATAAGTCACAAAATGCATTTGTGAATAATTGCATGATATTTTATTATAAAGTGAGATTTGACACTGAACTTCATTGAGATGAAATATAATTTATAGTTGTAAAGTTATGAATGGTGTTTAAGAAAAAACTATCATTTCAACAATGTTATAATTGTCTACATAAACTCTACTGTAATAGTTACTTTTAGAAATTATAAAACAGATATTTACCTAAAGCATGTTATTATCCAAGTTATATAATAGAATTCTTGTATTTATGTAGTTTCACAGATTGTGATGTTCTTATATCTTATTTTTTATTACTTCATTGTTTACAAATCAACTAAACTACATTCTAATTTTGTAAGAAGTTTGAAAAGTTTCACCATCAGTCATTGGAATCTCTATAAAAATTGTCTATTACTCTTAATATGAATTCTGCGCAGCTCTTTCAAGGGAATTATCTCCCATTTCTCTACCCAAAGAATTATTCAACCATCTGACAATAATTGCTGTTTATTTCAGCTACTGCCTTATATACACACAACCCATGTTCAGTTCATGACTAGTTATAATACAGTAAGTATTTTTAGAGCAGTTTTGGGTACCTCCCCTACACACAGCCTCCCTGTGTCAATATCCTTCCTCCAGAGGGATTGATCCATTATAATCAATGAACCCACATTGACACATCATTGTCACCTAGATATATGTACAAAATTTATAACATTTTGGTCAAATATTTACATAATAAAAGCATATTATGAATACAAAATCATGTTGCAATTTTAGCTATTACAGAATGAATTCATATAAATATAATTGAAAGTCCTCCCATGTCTAAACTGTACTCACTATAACTGCAATGTATAACTTACTTAGGTGAAAATGAGTGATAGATGAAAAGTAAAAGGTAATGCTGGTTATTGTGAAATTCTTACAGTTGTTTGTCATCATTCACCAAATATAATAGGCAGTCATTAGAAATCCACTAATGTTACCAAATTAATGATTTTAACCCCTATGAAAGAAATATTAGTGTACAATTAATAACTTTGGCAATGTTATAGTAATCAAAAAGATTTCATTTTATTTTAATTGAGAAGGGTAAAATTGAGATGGTACAAAGAGTACACAGAGTACTATAAGTAAGCACACATCCGCTTTGAGGATATTGCAAAAATGAGACCACTGTGAAAAGGAATAGTTATGTCAGTTCCGAGGTTAATTGGACTAAATATTTCTTTTTTCAATTTCAGATTAATATGAAGGTACAAACAATTAGTTTATAGTGTTGCATTTACTAACTAAGGTTCCTGTTTAGTAGTGCCCCTCACACAAGAGATGTGTCATGTGCCCTTACACTGTGCTCCAAAAGATGTAAATGAGTAAAAGATACTCCTGTGACCTACACCTAAAGGAAGAATAAGCATCTCTTTTTAAATAGTAGAACAGAAAATGAATTATTAGAAAAATTTGAGTGTAGTGTTGGAATGAAGAAATTCACTGAAAAAGAGATGGTCAGAGATGCCCATTGCATTTAATTTAAAAAGAGCAAAACAAGCTGAAGTTTTATAGCAACAGTTGTAATCTAAAATAATGAAAAACATAAACAATTCATAATTTGAAAATTGAAGATCCTGACCATCTCATAATGGAAAGGATTTGAAAAATGCAGAAGAAAGGATTTGACAAACTAAGACCAGTTTTTGGCCTGTGAAGAAGTAAGTATTGAAGATGACCAGTTACATCGGATATGAATCAAGCTCATGTGTTTTATAAAAACTTAACATTAAATATGACTGTGAGTATTGAAAAGATTAGTTACAGAGACATACAGATTAATATGGTATAAAATAAGTGAAAGGATGAAGAAACCAATGTGAAGTAGCTAAAAACTATAGAAAGTATTACTTGAATATTTAGATGATAGCCATAACTGAACAAATGTTCAGTGCTAATCAAGAAGCCATTTGTTGGCACTACCCTCTGCAAAACAAATGAATGAATAAATCTGTCAATCAAAGATGATTACATGGATAAGAAAGAACTTATATGGACAAGCAGAAACAACTCATATGTGGGTTAAGACTATGTTAAGTGCTCTTGGCCAGAGCCCATGCAAGATAAGGTGACAATAACTGTAAAAGGTCAACTTCTGATATATGAAACATTTTGTACAAACCTTATGGGCATTGTTTGCATGAAAAAAGCTTGACAGGCCAGAGAAATAACTTTTAGTTGGATCAATAACTACTTTCCACCAGCAGAAGCTCACTGTAGGAAAGTCAAAGTGAACTTTATAAAAAAAAAGTTTTCAAAATTTATTTTTCCCTAAATATGACATCTGTGAAGCAGCTGTGTGACCAAGAATATTTATGTTAAAGGAGAGTGTCTATAAAAAACATGTTCTTTTAGCTTCTATTTGATGCATTTAGCAGAAGGTTGAAATGTGATTCTGGAAATAACACTCATGCAGGTGGTAATGAGACTTTGGACTACAATGGTGTTTAAGAGTGAATATGAATTAAAAGCCTTAGAGAAATTTTTCATACTGAGATATCAGAATTTATTATTCACACCAAAAGTGTATTACTCAAACATTAACTTAAATTTGAAGATTCTACAAAAAATTAATTTTGAAGATTGACACTGAATTGAAGTTAAGTGTGTAAGATAAGCATGAAGTAGATAAGTGTGAGTGGCAATAATGATATTGATGGTATTGGTGATATTGATGGTCTTGGTAGTTGTGAACGATGTTAAAAAATATTACCATAGACGCCATAGTGAAATGTGATCCGCTGAATGTCACCAAGATTTACTAGCACTCAATTAGAGAAAAACAGATGTTGAAAGAGTCAGAAGATTTTGGAAGATTCTACTCAAGGCAGTCCATCATTCAAGGAACATTTTGCAGGTCTATTAGGGATGTCAATTTCAATTTGGAATGATGATACAAGAGTATGTCTATGTATTCTTTTTTTCAAGATTTTCAATCAAAATGATAGAATCAACATTTTTCATTTTATTGAGATGTGTATGTGTAGAATTTAATTTCTCTTTTTATGTATTTGTTTTTTACTTCTTGGGAATAAAAATATTTGCCAACTTTATCTCACTATTTACTTCAGGAAGTTATTACAATATAAAAAGCGATAAATGAAATTTATTATTATTTCTAGTTTTTTAAATCAAAAATATTCATGCCTTCACTAGAATCAAGTAATTATGAAGTGTTGCCTTAAACCAGGGATATACTGTAAGTGAGTTCCACCCCAAGGCGCAGATCTGTTTAGCTACCTGGACCCAAAAGACTTAAGAACTTAGCAATATGAGGCTAGAACTTACCTCAAATGGAGACTTTTGACAAACTAAAAATTGATTTCAGTAAAGAATTAACAATCAAAGCAACTGATCTACACTTCCTAATATGGAGTAATTAGATTGGCAGATTACTTTAGAGATTGACAAATGACTCTAGATACTAGATTTCCTTTTTAATCCTATAGTTATCTCCATTCATAACTGTAAATTATTAAGTATTGTTAGATTTGCAGAGGTAAAAAGGCCAAAGTTTATGTTAAAATTTACTCATGTGTGGGCGGCTCCTCTGGCTCAGCGAGTAGGGCGCCGGCCCCATATACCGAAGGTGGCAGGTTCAAGCCCGGCCTCGGCCGAACTGCAAAACAAAAAAATAGTCGGGCGCTGTGGCGGGCGCCTCTAGTCCCAGCTACTCGGGAGGCTGAGGCAAGAGAATCGCCTAAGCCCAGGAATTGGAGGTTGCTGTGAGCAATGTGACGCCACGGCACTCTACCCAGGGTGATAAAGTGAGACTCTGTCTCTAAAAAAAAAAAAAAAAAAAAAAAAAAAAAATTTACTCATGTGACCGTCACAATTTTTTTTTAGTAGCTAAGCATTAAAATTTTAGCCTGAATGAAATTGAATTGCCCTGTCATTTATGAGAGTAGATGAGGGTGTATATGTCAGTGCAAAATCCTCTTTTTAACTGTTTTAAAATATCTAAAACAATATTGTTTACTATCGTCAACCTACTGTGCAATAGAAATCCTAAATGTATTCCTGCTGTCTAATTATAACTTTGTGCCTATTGACCAATGCCTTCTGTACCCTCCGTTACCCCTAACCTCTTCAGCTTCTGGTACCCACTATTCTGCTCTCTAAATCTAGATCACTTTTTAATATGTTACACATATGAGTAAGACCATACAGTATTTATCTTTTTATTCCTGGCTTATTTCACTTAACATAATGCCCTTCAGGTACATCCATGCTCCTCCAATTAAAAGAATTTCATTTTTTTTTAAAGGTTGAATTGCATTCATTGTATATATCGGACTGTGTGTATGTGTGTATCACATTTTCTTTATTAATTTATCCTTTGTTGCTTATGCTTTTGAATTCTTATTTAAAAAAATTCTTGCCTGGATCAATGTCATAAAACATTTCTCCTTGTTTTCTCCCAAATAGTGTTAAATTTTCAGATCTTACATTTATATTCTTTCATTTGTTTGTTTGTTTGTTTTTTACATTTAAGTTCTTAATCCATTTTGTCATGATATTTTTATATGAGAGATAGGAGTCTAGGTTCTTTCTTTCACAAATTAATATCTAGTTTTCTCAGCACAAATTACAGAAGAGTCTGTCCTTTCCCCAATGTATATTCTTGGCACCTCTTTCAAAAATGAATTTACCATTTATTTTTGGATTTATTCTGGATTCTCTGTTCTGTTCCATTAGTTTATGTGTTGCTGTTCTTTTTTTTTTTTTTTAATGCACATTCCATGCTGCTTTGTTTGCTATTGCTTTGTAGTATATCCTGAACTCAGGAAGTGTGATGCCTACAGCTTTTTCTTTTCTCATCAGGACTGCCTTGGCTCTTTGGGGACTTTTATAGTTCCATATAAATTTTAGGATTATTTCTATTTTTCATTTCTCGAAGAACATAATTGGCATTTTGATAGGGATTGAATTGAATCTGCAGAACATGTTAGACAATAAGGGAATTTTCACAATATTAATTATTTTAATCCATGCCCAGAGAATATCTTACCATTTATTAGGTTCCATCCAGTTTCTTTCATCTACAATGCTTTATAGTTTTTACATTAGCAATGTCTTATGGAGAGTTTCAATTTATCTGAAACAAATCAGGCAGATGACATAGTGTCTGGAACTCATTTATTTATATTCTTCCTATTGAATAAAAACTTACCTAGTGTTTAATAAGGGTAATTAGGGCCAAATTGTTTCAGATGGTTTTAAAATTTTCATTCATTTAATCCTTATAGAACTTTACCAGATAGGCTCTATTACTATTCTCATTTTAGAAACGATGAGAACTGTAGTACAGCTGACTTCTTATTGAGGTTAAGATATCAGGGCTAATGATGTTTAAGGCAAGATGTAAATTTAGGTAGACATATTCCAGAGTGTATGCCCTCAGCCACAATGCATGCTACATTTTCTAGGACAGAATTCCTAGGAAAATAACGTCTGGTGCATTAATAGGATTTTCCAAAAAGGTATTGTAGAGTATTTGGTTGTATCTTGACAGCTGTTGTTACTAACTATGAAGTATCTAATTCTTGGCTCTGTTGGAGAGTCTAATGACTGTTTAATATTGCCTTTATTTACAGAATATGTTATCTCCTGAAAACTAAAGAATTGTACAAAATATGGCAATTGGTTGCAAAGTGATTGCAAAAACAACACTCTAAAATAAATCTGAGTTTAGTTTATAGCAAGGTTAAGATTAAGTCTGTTGGAGCCACTTAACATGAAAAGCTATGACACTGGTAATCTGTGAACACAGTAGCAAAAATATTTATTTAAATTATTGCCTCTGGCCCCCTGGTATGAATTGCACATTGACAATTAGGCTTTAGCACATTTAGAGGATTATGACAGTTTTACACAGGGCTATAGAGTTGAGGAATGGTGGGTTGGCAATTTCTGTCTATGCTATGTACATAGTGACCAGCTCAGGCTTTAAATTCTCATTTCAAAAGCTGGTGAGAAGGCAGGAATTTTCTTTTTACAATAAAGTATCACATCTTTTTTAGCTATAAGGCTTACGCACATATAAATTTAAAAGTAAAATCTGACCCCTGTTTGGTGAATTATGGTGTTATATTACTTTTCTAGGATTCCTGTAACAGAACACTAAAAAAGTGGACATTCTCAAACTGGAAATTATGGTTTCCCAGTTCTGGAAGATAGAAGTCTGAAATCAAGGTGTCAGGAGGGCTCTGCTTTCTTTGACATCTCTAAGACAGAATTATTTCATGCCTCTTCTAGCTTCTCTTATTTTACAGCAATATTTGGAATTCCTTGGCTTGTAAATGCAGCACTCCATTTATATGACTATCTGCCCCTGCTTGTCTGTACATTGTCCTCAATCTGTGCCTATGTGTCAAAATTTCTCCTTTTCATAAGTACACCATTCACATTGAATTATGGTCCAAATGAATAACCTAATTTGAACTTTATTAGCCTCTGTAAATACCCTATTTCTAGAAAAGATCACATTCAGAGGTATTAGGCATTAGGTTATCAACAGCTGTATTTGGGGAGACACAATTCAATACCCAGCAAGTGTAGATTGATTACATACCATTTTCAAATCTCCTATGTTAAAACTGGATCATTTATTAAGAGAAAGGAAGATGGTGAAATTTGGAAAGAGATCATTTGACAGAATTCAAAAAACCTGATTCTCAAACCCCCCCCCCAGACACTCTTCCAATGTATGATGACAACATTCTTATCTTTTTTTCAAAAAAGTAAAACGAATGGACATCAGTCAATAATCTTCATGGGTATGATTGTTAATTGTGTGTCAGCTTTAGGGCAGGGGATGCCCAATATCTGGTTAAACACTATGCCTCGTTGCATCTGTGAGGATGTTTTGGGAAGAGACTAACACCAGAATCAGTAGAGTGAAGTAGAAAGCTCTCCCCAAGTCAGGGAGGCCTCTGCCAGTCCATTGAGGGCTTAAAAATAACCAAAGGCAGAGGAAGACTGAGCTAATTCTCTGCCTGACTGACAGAGTCGGGACACTGATCTTCTCCTGCCCTCAAATTTCTTTGTTGTCAAGCCTTCAAATTTGGACTGGAATCTAAGACAATTTATACCATTGTCTCTCTGGCTGCAGGCCATCAATTAAACACCACCCATTTTCTGGGTCTCTAGCTTCTAAACTACCATAGTAGTATGAGTCAATACCTTGTAATATATCTCATTCTATTTCTGTACATGTACATGCATTTATTTCTGTATATCTATGTCTTTATATATGCCTATGTGTATGAGAGAACAAACAACTTCTCTGAAATAATATTAATCAATGTTTGTGAAAAAATGTGAAATCACTGCAATTCTCATTATACTTAGGCTTTTTGTTATTTGCTTTTTGCTATGTGATTGTGATAAAGTAAAACATCATGAGCCATAAATGTTGGGAAACACATAAAAAAAGACATCTCAAGATATATGCACAGGGAACACCAAGTCCAGGACAGTAGCAGAAGTCTCTGACCTGTGACACTAGTTAGGCATGTGTAGCTGCAGCAAAGTTGTAGTCGCATGAGTAGCCAGGTCTGGGCGTATGCGTCAGCAGCCAACAGCTGCAACCACATGCACAAGTAAGGAATCACTTAGCCAGGCAGAAAGAGCTAAGGCAGATATCAATCCAACCAATACATGCAGGTTGTCAAAGCACGTGTTTCCCATTCTAAGATACATCAACCCTGAGAAAAAGAGTTGTGTCTGCACCTCTCGCATATCCTGCTACACATTATAACATGTTTTGTAACTTTTTCCTTATATTTCTTCATTTGAATCTCAATAAACCCCCATTGGAGAGTCAGGGCCAAACTGCCTTACTGTAACAGCATCTGGCCCCCTAGGGCTCTCGGTTGTACTTACATGGAGCATCTGCATTTTACTCCATTTTATACAATTTGTGAACATTGGTCTAGGAAACACTCCCAACTATTGGTTAAAGTATTTTCAGGGCACTGTTTCAAATAAAGCTGAAGATTCAGGAAAAGGGAAAGTGACAACAAGCTCTTCAAGTCGCTTTGAAGGCTTGGTCTTCCTTCTGTTGTTTTGTTTTTGCTTTTAATTTCTTCGAGTTGAAAATATTATTCAGCCAGTTCTACTTCGTTTTGATATTAACTATATATTCTAGACCCGAGAATTTCATTTGAAAATTAGGATCTAAAGAAACTTCCATCCTGATTTCCAGATTGAGGAGGGAAGAAGCAAAGCTATACATTCCCATAAAAATATAATTCATTTTGTTACAAATTACCAGAATTTCCAGGCAGCATGAAAATACACACACTTTATTTTTCATTGTGTTGATGCATTAATTTGTAGATAATTTGTCATAGAATTGAGTGCAACTAAAACAAGCTAAAGAAACCCCTACTGATCATTTCAGAATTCAACTTCTGAGAACATGGATTTTTGAAAGTTAGAAAACACATTTATAAGGGCTGTAAGTAGCTTTTCAGTGACAACTGGCATGTCATAAGGAAAAACTAGAATATTACTCCCAAAGTTTTCCTCTAATGCTCTTGCTGACCTGCATTTCCCAATGTTTGATGTTAATATACTTTAAATTAATTTGAAACTAGTGAAGTTTCCCGTGTCCCTGGGGTCGGATATCTTCACTGTCTCTCAAACCTGGCAGCTTTGATTCAATTGAATTTACTTGACATAATTTATGAAAATCCTTTGAAGTATTGCTGCCTCCTTGACACAGACAAAATGTAGTCTAAAGTAAAAAAATAAAAAAGAGAGAAAAGAAAAAGAAAAACATGACACAATCTTCTCAATTTTAGTCTTTGCCATTTTCCTTTTTGTTTAGAACTGCAGAATCATAATTTGTATCTGATTTTTTATTATGCAATGATTTTACTTAATAAAAACTGATATAGTGTAAGAATCATGGCCAATGTAAGGTTTTTAGTTATTTCTATTATGATCTTTGAAAATCAAAGTCACTCTGCTTTCATAGTTAATTGAAAATTACATGTATTCAAGAATTCTTGGACATTATTACAGTAAGTGATTTTTGACCTGACATTTTTTGTTAACTTCGTATACATATACTTGGTTCAAATCCAACAAAAATGTGTTAATCATATATAGTTTATTACCTAGGCTACCACATTACCTGAACCTTATAGATTAGCTGCGCATCATACAAAGTAGTTGCACTGCCTAAAAACCCTCAGAGTTCTGCCTATACACCCCCCTCCTGACTCTGCCAACAATCATCAGCACACACCAGAACCTAGAATATGAGAAGTAGCTAAATATGCTTGATGTTAAATTGATTTATTACATTATTGCAGATACTATGATACCACATTTAAAACTACCTAGCTAACTTAACAGTATGAAACAATCTGAGACATTATTTTTCTGCTAAGATATACATAACTAAAATATAACGTATTCTGTTAATAGTGTTGTACTTGAGATAAAAGCCTCTTCGCAAAATGTCTAGTACCAAATACCAAACATCCACATGACATCTACATATCATCCACACACTGACTGCCACACTAGAAAAAACAAATGTCCTTGGGGCCACAGTGTTTTATTACAAAAACAAACAAAAAAGAATGAAAACCTCAAAGATAAAATGATCCTCATTAATGAATGAAAAATTGTATTTTTTTATTGTTTTCTCTGTGTGAGTTCTATGCAATAGCCCAGGCCTCGGGAGTTGTATGTGACAGCATACTTACTGAATTTGCTTCTGAAGATTGAGTCTTTGTCATTGGACAAGTATTTACTTTGTGTCTGGAGGGAGCTTGGGTGGGCCTGGATGACAACCTTTGACTCATATTTCCTGAGTATGTGCAACAATGTCATATTGCCACCAACTATCATACTCATTTTGTTCAAAGAGACAACAAGCAAGCCTTCAAGGTGAAATGCACAGCGGGAAGTTACTGTACTGCGGAAACACAGTCCGGCTGTGTGATGCGCTACCCAGGGCCAGCTGGAGCAACCGTACAGGAGCAGGGGGAGACGTACTGACAGTGAAAACAACAAGCAGAGATTTCACAGCATCACAAAACCACAGGCTCAAAACTAGCATGAGTTAAATACAACCCACACGGCACCTAATGTTTTACAAGCCAAACGACCACACTAAAATATCTACCCAGCTAATGGCCCACTTCATTTGAATATGATCAGTTCACCAAAATTCCACAGTACACAACTATATCTATACTTTTCTCTGCCATAAAACTTGTGCTAAACTTGCAAAGTCTGAAACAGCTATAGCATCTTTGCATATTTGGGGGTTGGTCCCTTGTATATTACCCTGTAATTCCTGATGGTAATAAAAAGTGATCGGGCCTACACTAGTGAGTTGATTTGAGTATTTCTGGCTTGTCTGTGGGGTTGCCCCATAAAGAATTCCTGAGGCAGGGACAGCAAGACGGTGGGGCACCAGCAGGTGCGTGAGGGCGGTGCACAGGGGACCAGGCCGACCGTCCAGGCTGCTTCTCGTGTGCTGTGCGCTTACGGCTGTGTGAGAAGCTGTGCAGGTGCCCTGCGGACACATTTTGCTCTGCAAACCTGCAGGAACATCAGAAGCCAGAGAAACCTGACTGTGGGGTCTGTCGCAGAGCCCTGGCACCCGGCCTCTGAGCCGTGGAGCTGAGGACAGACGGAGAGCACAAGAATTCTTGTCATGGCTACTGTAAGAATTTCTTCTTACCCAAGATCTGGGCCCGGGATTTCTGTTCTAAATCCCAGAATTACATCATGGAAGGTGTGGAGGCCAGTCGTCAGGATTGTCCCTTCAGCCAAGAATGTCCCAGATCGTCATGCCGTTCCTCGTCCTCACTGACCTACTTTGACCAGGAAGGACTGTGGGGCGCTGCACACTGTCCCACAGCAAGGTCACCAGATCTGTCGCTTGTCCCTTCTGTGCCTCGACATCTCAGGAGACCCCAAGTACCGCAGCGCCAACTTGACAGGGCACATCCGCGGTTTCTGAGGACACTTCTGCGGATTAGACGTGATGAATCGGGTTCCATCTCCGACCAGAGAGCAGAGTCTGTGCCTCCGTCTCCAGTTCCAGGGCTTCCGTTATGTGTTAAACGTGAGACCTTTACCTCCTACACCTTAACTGTGCCACAGACCTGGGATCCAGCTGTGGCCTTGGGGCCGAGTCACTTCTGATCGGGTCCCCGATCAGCCCTCCTCTCCTCCGGCCTCAGCCCGGGTTGTCTTCCTGCTGGTGCCCGTGCTCGCCCCAAGGCCTGGTCTATCGGTTCTCAGTTACTTCCCAGAGCTTCCGCCTCTTCTGGGAGGGAATCCAGCTTCTCCAGCTTGCCCTTGTTCTTGTTTCACTCTCATTCCCCCCATCCGGTGTTCATCGCTCAGGTCCTCCGAGCCACCCTTTCTCAGTCACCAGTCACTCAGAGGCCGGGTGCCAGGGCGCTGCGACAGACCCCACGGTCAGGTTTCTTTGGCTTCCGATGTTCCTGCAGGTTTCTAGGGCAACACCTGTGTCCGCAGGGCACCTGCACAGGCTTCCCATACAGGAGCACAGAGGAACACGCTTCTCCTTCCTTCCTCCCCTGAGGGCTGTGGGCCCTGGCGACAGAGCCCCTGACGGGCGCCCAGGCTGCTGCACCAGCGGAGCTGCTGCCAGCGGGCCCTGGGGCGGGGGCTGCAAGGGGCTGCCTTCCAGAAGTCCTCAGGGCCGACATTCTGATTTCAGCACGATCCGATGCTGGAAGTTTTGACTAGTGATATTTTCCTGCTACTCCCGCACATCCTTAGAATTGTTAACTGGTTCAGTCTTAAATGTCTGCATGGTGCCTTTTTAGGATAAGGTATAACCATATGTTTTCAGTGGAAGTGTTCCAGGTCGGGAAGGTTGAAATTTCTTTAATCTGTAAGTGGGAGGAGGTTCAGCTAAGAGAGGTGGGAGGCTGTAGCTTTTTGGTTCTAATTTTCAAACTAATGAGGTATTTTCAAATGACTGGGTCATCTTTGCCTCTCTGGGAACCTGCCTGCATTCTTGACCTTGATGCATGAAAAGGAGTCTTCAAATGAATAAGAAGGAAGAGGAGGCTCCAGGGTATACTAGTTCTTTTATATTCTTTGTAACCTAGATTAAACTAGATTTAAACTAGTTACTAGATTAAACTACATTAAATTAGGATTAAACATTGTTTTTGTAGTACAGATAATTTTTTCTCTCTCTTTTTTTTTTAAGACAGAGCCTCAAGCTGTCACCCTGGATAGAGTGCTGTTGCATCACAGCTCACAGCAACCTCCAATTCCTGGGCTCAAGCGAGTCTCCTGCCTCCACCTCCCAAGTAGCTGGGACTACA
>CAUYON010101239.1:0-30943 GCA_963573935.1 Arctocebus calabarensis | reverse complement strand
AACGTGGGTACTTGATGGGGGCTGGGGCGATTCACTCAATTCCAGTCCTGTCCCTGATTGATGTAGAGTAGGTAAAAAAGCTGATAGAACAGAACAAGTTCGCAGAATTTCTGCCCTGTGGGGGAGACGCTGGGCTGCTAATAGTCCCGACTTATTCTGCAAGCTTCAGCTCTTTGTCTCTGCTGTCATCCCCTGAGGGCCAGGTGGGGCCGAAATTCAGCAAAGCCAGCCGGCCAGCCGCTTTTTGGCTTATTCTCACCGCTCCAAAGCCGGGAGAATGGCACAGACCAGCAGCAACCCACACCCTGTCCACACTCCTTGAGAAAGTGTTCAAGAATCTGGACTCCATGGGGGAGAGACCTCCAAACCTCAGGGTGAAAGTGGAGGGGAGTGTGGGGAGTTCCAACTTGCAGGTAGAGAATATATACAGTTTTATATAGCTTTATGCCGCTTTATGCCTGGCAGGAGAGTGCTGCGGCACAGGGGAACGAGGTCTGGTTTTTAGAGGGTCTCTCCCATGGGGTAGAGTGGGAGGACCTCTGAACTCTGCTCGCTTGTTTGTATGGAGGTATGGCGTATACTGCGGGCTGTTCTCTTGGGGGAGGGGACTCCCATCCGCTTGGCGATGTGCTCTGTACCTTTTATTTGTATCCTTGGGGTCGCAGGTCGCTCCAGCAGTGTTGATGTGCGTTCCTCAACCTTGTCTCTTGGCTCAGCTCCAAACTGTTGGCTTTCTTGCTATATTTCTGTCCTTTAACTCTCCTTCTGGACAGGAGCGTCTGCAGAAAGCTGGCTACAGACCGCCATCTTGGCTCCTCCCCTTTTACTTAGCTTCTTATTGGAGGATCTATCCAACACTGCTAAAGGAGTATTGAAATCTCCAACTACTATGGAGCTGCTGGAAATCAAGTTACTCATGTCTGTTAGAGTTTTTCTTATAAATTGAGACACATTCTTGTTGAGTGCATAAATATTAATAATTGAATTCTCATCATATTGAGTATTACTTTCAACAAATATGAAATGTCCGTCCTTATCCTTCCTTACTTTGGTTGGTTCAAAGCCTATTGTATCTGCAAATAAGATTGCAACACCTGTTTTTTTCTGTTTTCCATTTGCCTGGAAGATAGAGGTCCATCCCTTCACTTTGAGCCTATATTTATCGTTTAAGATAAGATGAGATTCTTGTATGCAGCAGATATCTGGCCTGTGTTTTTGTATCCATTCAGCCAACCTATGCCTCTTTAGAGGACAATTTAAATGATTCACATTAATTGAAAATATTGATAAATCTTTAGAAAGTCCAGTGGACATTTTTAATCCTTTTGTCACTGTGGAAGTTGCAATTTGATAAAAAGTTTCTGGTTGAGTTTACTTGTGGTGGAGGATTACACTGGTCATTTTGGAGGATAGTT
Organism: Arctocebus calabarensis; assembly: GCA_963573935.1. NCBI lineage: Eukaryota > Metazoa > Chordata > Mammalia > Primates > Lorisidae > Arctocebus > Arctocebus calabarensis. Next base: position 29,528 of record CAUYON010101239.1, on the reverse strand, counting down.
CTGAGAATATCCTGGAGAGCTGGCTTAGTTATAGCCAATTTCTTCAACATGTGGATGTCATTAAAGTATTTAATTTCTCCATCATAAATGAAACTCAGTTTCACTGGATACAGGATCCTAGGTTGAAAGTTATTTTGTTTTAGGAGATTAAAAGTCGATGACCATTCTCTTCTACCTTGAAAGGTTTGATCAGAGAGATGTGCAATTATTCTAACATTCTTCCTCTTATAGGTTATGGATTTCTTATGTCTGGGTGCTTTCAGAATTTTCTCCTTCATATGAACTTTAGTGAAGTTAATTATGATGTGCCTGGGGGATGTCTTATTCGGCTTGAGTTGTGTTGCGGTTCTGAAACTGCTTGCTATCTGAATTTCAGAATCTCTTGGCATGTTTGGAAAGATCTCTTTCTTAATCTCATAAAGAAGAGACTCTGTGCCTTGTGACACCACTTTGTCATTTTCAGGTATTTCTATAAGGCGAATGTTGGTTTTCTTCGTGTTATCCCAGAGCTGTGTGAGAGAATGATCAGTTTTTGCCTTCCATTTCTCTAGCTCTTTGTAGGTTTGGGAGCATTCAAAAGCTTTGTCTTCAATGTCAGAAATCCTTTCTTCTGCTTGCTTCATTCTGTTGCTGAGGGATTCTATTGTGTTTCTCAGATATTTGAGGGCTGCAACTTCTTGTCTCAATGTGTCAAAATCTTTGGTCATTTGGTCTTTGAATTCCTTGACTTCTTGAGACAATTTTTGAAATGCTCTCAGAATTTCTAATTCCAACTTTTCCTCTATTTTATTAAGCTTGTTTTCAATCCAAATTCTGAATTCTATTTCTGATATCTCAGCCATCTGTTTATGCATAGGATCATTGTTTGTGTCCACCAAATTGTTCCTCATTGGGGGGGTGGGGGGTTGATCGACTCTGGTTGTTTATGTTTCCAGAGCTTTTCTGCTGATTCCACCCCAAGATTATTTTGCACCGCTTGGCTGGCTGAGTAGATAAGGATAAGTTTGGTTGGGGGTTCTAGGAGTAGTGATTGACCAGTCCTTTGCCTGAAATCTGGGACTGGTGTCTGTGCCTTTTCCCTCTAGAATTTTTCCAAGGACCTGTACAGTGCTACTGCCTGTGAAACTGGGGACCTTCTTGGTGTGGTGGGATTAAGTGGCTCTGTCTTATTTTCAGCTGGTCTCTGTCTTACCTTAGAGAATCAGTTACTCTGTATTGAAGTCTGAGCTGTGGAGAAATACCAGCTGTTAAGTCACCACGCCCCCCACAGGCAACAAATGGACAAGGAAAATCAAACCTTCCCACTACCACACACCCAGGGTACCACTTTGGAAAGTCCTCGGGTGATTGACCCAGTTGAAGAGGTCCCCAGTCAATTGTTGCAGCCAGTACTGGCCTCAAATAAAAGAGTAGAAAAGTCTCTGGCAACTAGATAGCAGGAGTCTGATGGCAGCTCTAGTATAACTTGCTCTGGTGCTCTGTGAGCTGAGGAGGGACCCCTCAGCAAGGAAATTAGTCTGGGAAGGTTGATGCCTCCTTCCCCACCTTGCCCCTCTGTCACACCTAGTCTCTGGAAACCCCACAGGGCTGTGATCCAGTTCCTCCAATGAGCAGATGCTCCAGAGGTTTGCGCCTGCCTGGGTCACTGGGGGGTCTGTGCTCCTCAGCCAGTCCACCAGTCTCTGTCACTGTTTGGCAGGGGGAGGTGAGTCCTAATAACCTGGGTACTTAATAAAAGCTGGGGCGATTCACTCATTTCCAGCCCTGTCCCTGATTGATGTTGCTGATAGAACAGAACAAGTTCACAGAATTTTTCCCGTGTGAATGAGACATTTGGCTGCAAATAGGTCTGACTTAGTCTGTGAGTTCCAGCTCTTTGTCTCAGCTTTCATCCCCTAAGGGCCAGGTGCATCTGAAGCTGAGTAAAGCAGTCTCCAAACTTGGAATTGGCTTTCTCAGTGGGTATTCTAATCCCCGTGCTCCACCCCAACCAGTACTGCCTCAGGCATCCCCTTCACTCCCGTGGCCTGTGCCTCTGCCGCTGGACCACTCTGCCAGGGGCATCCACCAGGAAAGCCACCCAGCTTCCCCTGGCCCCCCAGAGAGACTGGGGTTGTCTCTTCAAAACATCTCCAGGGTTGTGAGCCCCACTGCCATTGTTCTCACCACTGCAGCTGTAGCTCAGTACCTCATGGGACTGCCTCTCCAGCTCGGCTTCTTCTCAGCTCATTTTCCTCTCACCACTCTTGAGCCAGAAATCAGCACAGATCGGTGACAGTCCATGCCCCATCCACAACCCTTGAGAAAATGTCCAAGAATCTGGACTCTGTGGGGGACAGAACTTCAGACCTTGGGGTGAGAGTGCAGGGGAGTGCCAGGGGTTCAAACTTGCAGGTAGAGAATATATACAGTTTTATGCAGTTTTATGCCTGGTAGGAGAGTGCCATGGCACCCTAATAAGGGAAAGAGTTCTGGTTTTTAGAGGGTCTCTTTCATGGGGTAGACTGGGAGGACATCTGAACTCTGCTTGCTTGTTGTATGGAGGTTTGGAGTATCCTTTGAACTGTTCTCTTTGGGGTAGGGGACTTCCATCCGCTTGGCAATGTGTTTTGTATCTTTTGTTTTTATCCTTTGGGTTGCGGGCAGCCCCAGCAGGATTGACATGCATTCTTTGACCTTCTCTTTTGGCGTCAGCTTTCTTGCTAAATTTCTATCCTTTAACTCTCCTTCTGGATGGGAGCCTCTGAGGAAAGCTGGTTATAGACTACCATCTTGGCTACCCCCCCTTCTTTCTTGGAAAGTTTTAGCTGAAAAGTTTGTTGTCATCCTGATGGATCTGCCCCTATAGTTCCTGGTTGCTTGCAGAATTTTCTCTTTCATTTTGACCTGGGCCAGATTCATTACAATTTGTCTAGAAGGTGTTCTTTTTGTTCTGAGAAAAGTCAGGGTTCAATTTCCATCTAAAAGGAGTGTGTCAGAACCTTTGAAGATGCTTGGGAAATTTTTATTGATGATATTCTCTTGTAGGACATCTATTCCTTTCAGTCACTCTTCTTCTCCTTCAGGGATAACTATAATTCTTGTTTGTGTGCTTTGTGAAGTACCATAACTTTCTAAGTGATTGCTTTGTTTTTCTCTCTTGTTTTCTGCCTCTTCAAATGCCTGAGTTAGCTCAAGAACTTTTTCTATCCTCTAGCTCTGAACTTATTTCTTCTCCATAGTTTAATATGTTATTGATAATTTCTTTTGCATCTTTAAGTTTTCTGAGTGACTCTTTCAATTCCTTAAGCTCCAATATATTCTTTCTAATTTCGTCATGTCTTTTATTCATTTCCTGGTCAATTTTTGGATTTCCTTTGGTTGGTTTTCTATTTTCCCTTCAATTCCCTTCATCATTTTTGTCATCCATAGTCTAAATTCCCCTTCTTTCAATTTCATAATTTCCTTATGGGTGGGGTCCTCTGTGGTCACTGCCTCCTGATTGCTTGTTGGGGATGGGGGGAGTGTATTGATATATTCTACTTTTTCATGCTGTCAGAATTTTTTTGTTGGTTCCTTCTCATGTGTGTTTTCTTTGTGTTCACTTCCTCCCCCTACTTTCCCCTCTTGTTCCTCCTTTTCCTTGTCTCTGTGCTTGGGTGTTGGAGTAGCCTTTTGGGTATAGGGACAAAAGAAAGAGAAAAGAGTGGGAAGGGAGAAAAAAAAAAGGAAATATTTTTAAAAAGAAGAGAAGGACAGAAAGAGGAAAGCAGGAATAATAGTAGTGATTGGCAGGGTGTGGTGTCCCACTTGTGCAATTATAGGACTCTGGGGGTTCAGGGAATGTGGGTCCTTTGAGGTCAGGAGCGCCTTACCAGCTTGAGCAAGAACAACACCCCCTCCTCTGCCAAATAAAGAAAAATAATCAGCAGTGTGTCATGGTGGGGACCTGCCCATATGGTCCCTTGTAGGTCAAAGCTAGAGGAACACCCTAGCCCAGGAGTTCAAGGCCTCCAATGAGCCAGGCCAATGTTGTGGTACCCTAGCCCAGGCCTACTCCAGAAATAAAAAATAGAATAAAATAGAACAAAACAGACCAGAGAAAAAGGAGGGCTATCTTGTTTGTCATTTGATAGATTTATGAGGGAAAAATGAGAAAAGTAGAAAAAGGAAAGGAAAAGGAAACAAACAAAGAAAAAATGTCAGGAAACTCATAACAAAAATAGAAACTTTGGTATTGAACAAAAATGAAAACAAAGCAAAATAAAAATATATTATGCAATATATTGGTTGGACATTACATAGCATTCCAAGGTCAGGAAACAAAAAACAAGTGTGCTGCTTCTGCTGTGGATGATGGAGGCAATAAATTATAGCTAGTTGCTATGGAGACCTGGTCTTGTTTTCCTGGTTTATTTGATTTTATTCCAAATGTCATTACTTCTAGCTTAATACCTATGGGGTTAGAAGCCTGAAGCTTTCACCAACCTTTATGGGAGACACTTGCCAACTCTGCAAACATTTCCCTGAGGTCCCAAAGGGGTCTGCACAGGGTACAGGTTTTGTCCAACTCACCCCAAGGGTTGTTGCTTGAGCCTAGCAGGTGAAGTCAGAGCTGGCTATGTGCTGGAACCCTGTGGGCTGTTCCTCCCCAGTGACTTTCCCACAAGGACAATACCCTGTCCACCTGCAGCTAAGCAGGCCTTGATTCCAGACCTGCCCAGTTGTCCAAACCTACCCACAGGATGCTGTTCAGTTGGCTGGCTTGCTCAGTTCCTCCCAACACTGCTCTGGAGAGCTCCCAAGTTCAAAAAGCAGCAGGCCTTCCCTGTATCCAGCCCCCTCTGTCAAAGGGCTGGCCTCTGTGTGCACCCAGTCACCTGCTTTTGGTGCAGGCTTTTCATGCTCCTGATCCCCTTGGTTCCTGAAGTCCCCTGCTGTCTCATCATGCTTCACAATGATGTTTCAGGATGGAACAATCCAGCAAGAGATGATGGAGTCACCACACCTCATTTCACTGAGAACAACTGATGAGAAGATGTCTCTAATCTGATATCTTGAATCCAACTTCTGTTAGATTATTTTTCCAGTCTGAGGCAATTTGCATTCCAACCAGCAATGGATAGAAGTGCTTATTCCCTGGCACCCTGGTCAGCCCTAGTTGCTATTACTGTCTTGAATTTTGATGGGCAAGTGACATCTTTTTGTAATTTTAATTAGTGTTTATCTGACCACTAGTGATGTTCAGCATCTTTTAATGTGTTTATTGTCTATTTGCATGTTCTCTTCTATGAATTTCTTGTTCAGATCCTTTGCCTATTTTTTTATCCTAGATTTTTGGCCTATTTTCTTTCAGTTTTTAGAGACTTTGTGTGTATAATTGGCTATCTGCATAGTCAACCAACCATAGATTGAAAATTCTTGAAAACAGAAAGATGTATATTGGTTATAAGCAAATACTACATTATTTCATATAAGAGACTTGAGCATTCTTGGATTTTGGTATTATCAAGTGTCCATTAACCAATTCCCCATGAATGGTTGAAGGATGACTGTATTAGCAATATTCACCCTTTACTTGTGATAAATACTTTTTTCCAATCTCATTTATTTCTATACTTTGTTTATAACTTTTACTAAATGAATCAGAATTTTTATGCTATCAAAAATATCTTTTTATGTATGGCTTCTGAGCTTTCTTAAGGAAGTCTCTTCACTTTAATTTTTTCTCTAAAGGGTTAAAGACCAAATATATCCGACTTTGTAGATCTGTGGTCTCTGTCCCAACTATGCATTTCTACTATTACAGCTTGAAAGAAACCATAAACAATATGTAAAAAAGTGAATGTGGCTGTGTTCCAATAATACTTTATTGACAAAAACAGCAGGTGACCTGCTGGCTAGTTTGTTGACTCTTGTGTTAAAGGGTAAGTCAATGATGAAATCCTTTGCTCAAATCCTCTGAGGTTTCTCCATCTTAAGTGAGTAGAAGCCCAAATTATATCTGATCTGACCCTCATTAGCTCTCTGACTTCATCTACTATAACTCATCCTTTAGTCTATCTGCTCTAGTTGCAGCAGATCCCACTCTGCTTCTTAGACCTACGAGACAAACCCTAAACCAGACTTGTGTCTCTTTGCACTTGTCTCTCTTTCTTCTTAGAAATCTGCTCTTCTAGGTATTTGCATAGTTCTCTCTCTCACTTCCTTTAGAAGTTGCTCAAGTCTCAGCAGAACAAGGAGTCCTCCCTGTCCATCTTATTTAAAATTTAAGCTCTGTTCTCCCAGACACGTTCTATTTCTCTTTCTTGCTTTTTCCCCTTTCTAACTCATCACTAATATTGAACATTTTCCTCCCTTAAAAAGGAATTTCATGGGGCAGGAACTTTCATCTATTTTGTATCAACAGCTCTTAGAAGAGTATTTGGCATATGGTAATTTTTGTTGAATGATTGAATATGTACAGTAGAGAGGGAGAACTGAACACACACACACACACACACACACAGAAAGGAAATAGTACTGGAATGAAAGAGAATGAGAGATAACTGACTTTTATTGGAGCAGAGACACTTTATTGGAATAAGAGAAGAAAGGTGTGTCTGTGCAGCTTGATCTATACCAGAGCTTCTCAGCCTTGGCACTGTTGACATTCTGGGCTCTTTGGGGCTGGGGGCTGTTGATTGTTGGATATTTCGTAGCATCTTTGGCCCCTTCCTAAGAGAAGATAGTAGTATCTATTCCTTGCAGTGGTTACAATAAAAAAAGTCTGTAGACATTGCCAGATGTCTCCTAAAAGAAAAAATTTTTCTTACTTGAGAATCACTGGTCCACATATTTAGACTGGGAAGGGGGGATCTTTAATGGTGGGTCTTATTCCCTCAGTCTTGTATTAAATGAGGTCATCAGATGAGAGTTTAGGGGAACGAGAGCAAGAAGTTTGAAGAGAACACGTGTAGTGATTATCTCGGAGTGGGAAGAGGCAATGGTGAATAAGAAATAGTCTTACCAAGGGGCAGAGGCAAGATAGCCAACTGGAGCCAGCTTTCCACAGAGGCTCCCGTCTAGAAGGAGAGTTAAAGGATAGAAGTTTAGCAAGTAAGCTGATGGTTTGGAGCTGAGCTGAGATAGAAGGTTGAAGAATGCACATCAACCCTGCTGAGGTGAGCTGTGACCCCAAGGAAACAAACAATAGGTACAAAATCCAACATCAAGTGGATGAGAGTCACGCTAGAATGGCTCTCAGTATACTTTCTACAAACAAGCAAGCAGAGTTCAGATCTCCTATTTTATCCCTTGGGAGAGATCCTCTAAAAACTGGAACTTCTTCCCCAGAGAGGACCCACTAGTGTGTGATGGCACTCTCCTGCCAGGCATAAAACTGTATGTATTCTCTACCTGCAATTATGAACTCCCAGCACTACCCTCCACTCTCACCCTTAGGTCTGGAAGCCTGTCCCCCATGAAGTCCATATTCTTGGGCATTTTCTTGAGTGGTGTGGACAAGGTGTGGACTACTGCAGGTCTGTGCTGATTCTGTGGCTTGGGTATGAGGAGAGGACAGTGGACTGAAGGAGTCATGCAAGAGATGTAGAGGCAGTGTCCTGTGGCACAGAGCAGCAGCGGCAGCATGAACAATAGGGTCACACTCCTGGGGATATTTTGGAGGGACACTCCCCACTTCTCTTGGCAACCAGAGAAAGCTGGGTCTTTACTCTGGTGGCAGCCACCGGCAGAATAGATCTGGGATGGAAACGCAAGCCCCATGAGCAGAGGGTAGGCCTGAGGGAGTACCTGCCTGGGTGGGACATGGTGGGGACAGAGACTAGAATATGCATGTGCAGAGATGGCATACTCCTAGGGTGGGGCTGAGCCAGAAATTTTGCTTTAATGAGCCTAAGATGCACTCAGCCCTCAGCTTTGCATCATAGCTGAGACAAAAGCAGGCAGGGAAATAGCACCAGCCCAAGGAGAGGAAGGAAATGAGAGCTGAGTGTAAACTCTCACTGCACCCTCCCCAACATGGAGTGCAGTGGAGACAGACATGCCAGCTCCAGGCAGTGGCACAGGGCAGGGCTGAGTTGCAGTTTTTATTAACTCAAACAGTGCCTGGCATGTTACATAGCCAGGACAGAAATGCAAATTTGATGAGAATATTAGTGGCAGCATCATTGATCAGGGGCGGGACTGGAGCTGAGTGAACTGCCCCAACTTCCATTAAGCACCTGAGGTTGTCAGACTTCAGGTCCCCCTCCGGGCTGGTGGTGGAGTGCAGTGGTCTAGCTGAGGAGACACAGATCTCCCTGTGACTCAGGCAGGTGCAAACTCCTGGAGCATCAGCTTATTAGAGGAACTGGGTCACAGCCCTGTGGTGTTACCAGTGACTGGGTGTGACAGAGACGCAAGGTGGGGAAGGAGGCATCAACCTTCCCAGACTAATTCATTTGCTGGGTGGGTCCTTCCGACTCCACAGAGCACCAGAGTGAATCATACTTGAGCTGCCAGCAGAATCCTCCTGCCTAGTTGCTGGAGACCTTTTTTCCCACTTGAGACTGGGTGCTGACTGGGACAATTGATTTGGACCCCTGAAACTGGATGAATCACCCGAGGACTATCCACACACTATGGGTGTGTGGTTGTGGGAAGGTTTCATTTTCCTTTTCTAGTTGTTGCCTGTTGGTGGTGGTGGGGGAAACGGGTGACTTAGTTGCTGGTATTTCTCCACAGCTGAGACGTCAACACGGAGTTACTGATTGACCAGGATTAGACAGAGACCAGCTGAAAACAAGACACAGAGCCACTTAGTCCCACCACACCAAGCAGGTCCCCAATGTCTCATGCCGTAGTACTGTACAGGTCCTTTGCAAAGCTCCTAGGGGAAAAGGTACAGACTCCAGTCCAGGTTCATGGGCAAAGGGCTGGTTAATCACTACTCCAGGAGCCCCCAACCCAACTTCACCTTATCTGCTTATCTAGCCAAACAGTGTAAAATAATCATGGGACAGAATCAGCAGAAAAACTCCAGTAACATGAATAATTACAGTAGATCAATTCCCCCAAGGAATGACATGGTGGACACAACAGATGGTCCCACCCTTAAACAAAGGGCTGAGATGTCAGAAATTGAATTCAGAATTTGGATTACAAATAAGATTAAGAGAATGGAGGTTAAGTTGGAATTAGAAATTCAAGGAGCATTTCAAAAGTTATCTCAAGAATTCAATGAATTCAAAGATAAAATCACCAAAGATTTTGACACATTGAGACAAGAACTTGCAGCCCTCAAAGATCTGAGAAATACAGTAGAATCCCTCAGTAACAGAATGGGGCAGATAGAAGAAAGGATTTCTGACATTGAAGACAAAGCTTTTGAACACTCCCGAGAACTCAAAGAGAAAGAGAGGTGGAGAGCAAAAATGGATCATTCTCTCAGAGAGCTCTGGGGTAAAATGAAGAAAACTAATATTCACTTTATAGGAATTCCTGAAGGTGACGACATTGCTATGAAAGGCACAGATGCTCTACTCCATGAGATAATCAAGGAGAACTTCCCAGACATGCCAAGAAATTCTGAAATTCAGATAGCAGACAGTTTCAGAACACCAGCACGACTAAATCCAAATAAGATATCTCCCAGACACATTATAATTAACTTCACTAAAGTTAATATGAAGGAGAAAATTCCACAAGCAGCCAGACATAAGAAAACCATAACCTACAAGGGGAAGAATTTTAGAATGACTGCAGATCTCTCTGTGAAATTTTTCAAGCTAGAAGAGGGTGGTCATCAACTTTTAATCTCCTAAAATAACATAACTTTCAACCCTGGATCCTGCATCCAGTGAAACAGAGTTTCATTTATGATGGAGAAATTAAATATTTTAATGACATTCACATGTTGAAGAAAATTGCCAAACTAAACCAGCTCACCGGGATATTCTCAGATCTATCCTCCATAATGACCAGCACAATCCTCTACCACCAAAGTGAATTCATTCAGAAATTTTTGATCAAATTCTAACTTCCACAGTGGTGAAAGGATTAACAATGCCCACTGGACTTTTGAAAAACTCTACACCCAAAATACGTGAGCAACTTGATTTCCTCCAGCACCATAATAGTTGGAGATTTCAACACTCCTTTGGCAGTGCTGGATAGATCTTCAAATACGAAATTAAGAAAAGAAATTTTAGACTTAAATTTAACCATCCAAGAATTGGATTTAACAGACATCTACAGAATAGTTCATCCTAACAAAACTGGATACACATTCAGTTCCATCAGCCCATGGAACATCCTCCAAAATTTATCAGATCTTAATGTCACTAGTCTAACCTCAGCAAATTTAATTCTTTAAATTCTTCCTTGAATCTTCTCAGACCATCACAGAATAACAGTTGAATTCAGTAACAACAGGAATCTGCATACTCATACAAAAATATAGAAACTAAATAACTTTATATTGAATGATAGCTGGGTCATAGACGAGATTAAGAAGGAAATTACCAAATTTTTGGAACAAAATGATAATGAAGACACGAATTATTAGAACCTCTGGGATACTGCAAAGGCAGTCATAAGAGGGGAATTTATAGCACTAGAAGCCTTCCTCAAGAGAACGGAAAGAGAGGAAGTCAACAACTTAATGGGACATGTCAAGCAACTGGAAAAAGAAGAACATTCCCACCCCAAACCCAACAGAAGAGAAGAAATAACCAAAATTAGAGCAGAATTAAATGAAATTGAAAACAAAAGAATTATACAACAGATTAATAAATCAAAAAGTTTGTTTTTTGAAAAGGCCAATAAAATAAATAAAACTTTGACTAACCCAACCCAGAAAAAAAGGGTAAAACCTCTAATTTCATCAATCAGAAATGGCAAAGACAAAATAACAACAGACTCCTTAGAAATTAAAAAAGTCCTTAATGAATATTATGAGAAACTATTCTCAGAAATACGAAAATTTTTAGGAAATGGACCAATATTTGGAAACATGTCACCTTCCTAGACTTAGCCAGAATGAAGTGTAAATGTTGAACAGGCCTATATCAATTCTTGAAATAGCATTGACTATACAAAATCTCCCTAAAAAGAAAAGCCCAGGACTAGATGGCTTCACATCAGAATTCTACCAAACCTTCAAAAAGGAACTAGTACCTATATTACTTAACATTTTCCAAAACACAGCAAAAGAAGGAATACTACACAACACATTCTATGATGCAAACATCACCTTGATCCCAAAACCAGGAAAAGACCCAACAATGAAAGTAAATTATAGACCAGTATCACTAATGAATATTGATGCAAAAATATTCAACAAGATCCTAGCAAATAGAATCCAGCAACACATCAAACAAATTATACACCATGACCAAGTGGATTTTATCCCAGGGTCTCAAGACTGGTTCAATATACATAAATCTATAAATATAATTCAAAACACAAACAAATTAAAAAAAAAAAGACCGTATGATTCTCTCAATTGATGGAGTAAAAGCTTTTGATAATATCCTGGATCATTTCATGATCTGAACACTTAAGAAAATTGTATAGAAGGGACATTCCTTAAACTGATAGAGGCATCTACAGCAAACCCACAGTCAATATCATATTGAATATAGTTAAATTATAATCATTTCCACTCAGATCAGGAACAAGGCAAGGTAGCTCACTGTTTTCACTGCTGTTTAACATTGTAATAGAAGTCTTAGCCATTGCAATTAGGCAACAAAAGGTAATCAAGGGTATCCATACTTGATCAGAGGAGATCAAACTTTCACTCTTTGCAGATGATAGGATTGCATACCTGGAAAATACCAGGGATTCTACTACAAAACTCTTAGAAGAGATCAAGGAATATAGCAGCATCTCAGGTTACAAAATCAACACTCACAAATCTGTAACCAAGCTGATAAAACTGTCAAGGTCAAGCTGATAAAACTGTCAAAGACTCTATTCCAGTCACAGTATTGCCAAAGAAGATGAAATATTTGGGAGTTTACCTAACAAAGGACGTAAAAGATCTTTATAAAGAGAACTATGAAACTCTAAGAAATAGTTGAAGATGTTAATAAATGGAAAAACATACCATGCTCATGGCTGGGAAGAATCAACATTATTAAAATGTCCTTACTACCCAAAGCAATATACAATTTTAATGCAATCCCTATTAAAGCTCCACTGTCATACTTTAAAGATCTTGAAAAAATAATACTTCATTTTATATGGAATCAGAAAAAACCTTGAATGGCCAAGACATTACTTACAAATAAAAATAAAGCAGGAGGAATCATGCTACCATACTATAAATCAATAGTGATCAAAACAGCATGTTACTGGCACAAAAACAGAGAGGTAGATGTATGGAACAGAATAGAGAACCAACAGATAAATGCAGTTACTGTTATTTGATCTTTGACAAGCCAATTAAAAACATTCAGTGGGGAAAATATTCCCTATTTAACAAATGGTGCTGGGTGAACTGGCAAGTGACATGTAGAAGACTGAAAATGGACCCATACCTTTCACCATTAACTGAGATAGACCCTCAGGATTAAAGATTTAAACTTAAGACATGAAACTATAAAAATGCTAGAGAAAGTGGAGGGAAAACACTTAAAGAAATCAGCCTGGGCAAATATTTTATGAGGAGGACCCCACCACCCCCAGGCAATTGAAGCAACACCAAACATACATTACTGGGATCTGATGAAACTAAAAAGCTTTGTACAGCCAAGAATACAGTAAGTAAAGCAAGCAGACAACCCTCAGAATGTGAGAAGATATTTGCAGGTTATGTCTCCAGCAAATGTTTAATAACAAGAATCTACAGCAAACTCAAACGTTTTAGCGAGAAAAGAACAAGTGATCCCATCTCAGGTGGGCAAGGGACTTGAAGAGAAACTTCTCTGAAGAAGACAAGCACATGGCCTGTAGACACATGAAAAAATGCTCATCATCCTTAATCATCAGAGAAATGCCAATCAAAACCAATTCAAGATATCATCTAACTCCAGTAAGATTAGCCCACATCGCAAAATCCCAAAACCCAGAGATGTTGGCATGGATGTGGAGAAAAGGAAAACTTCTACACTGCTGGTGGGAATGCAAACTAATACGTTCCTTTTGGAAGGATTTTTGGAGGTCACTTAGGGATCTAAAAATAGACCTATCATTCGATCCTACAATTCCTCTACTAGGTATATATCCAGAAGACCAAAAATCACATTATAACAAAGATATTTGTACCAGAATGTTTATTGCAGCCCAATTCTAGGAATTGCTAAGTCACAGAAGAAGCCCAAGTATCCACTGACCCACGAAATGGATTAATAAATTGTATATGCACACCATGGAATATTATGCAGCCTTAAAAGAAGATGGAGACTTTATCTCTTACATGTTTACATGGATGGAGCTGGAACATATTCTTCTTAGCAAAGTATCTCAAGAATGGAAGAAAAGGTATCCATTGTACTCAGCCTTACTATGAAACCAATTTATAGCTTTCTTATGAAAGCTGTAACCCAATTATAGCCCAAGAAGAAGGCAAAAGGGGAGAGGCATTGGTGGGGGGTGGGGGTAGAATGAGTGGAGGGAGGATAATTGGTGGGACCACACCTACAGTGCATTTTACAAGGGTACATGTCAAATTTTCTAAGTGTATATAAATGTCTTATGCAATAACTAAGAAAATGCGGTGAAAGCTATGTTGACCAGTTTGATGTAAATATTTCAAATTGTATATAAAACCACCAGATTATACTGCATTATTGCATTAATGTACACAGCTATGATTTAATAAAAAAATCAGAATAAAAAAAAGAAATAGTCTTACCTTGTTCCTGGCCCTGAGGAATATAAAGAGGGGTAGAAAACATAGAGCCTCCTTGTCAGAGGGCTGCAGGGGAAGCATTCTCTGTGGAAAATTATTCAGACATTAGGTTTCTGATCACAGATTAAGTGTTTTAAAGAACCCAACAAAAACATTTGGGAGGGAGGGGTGAGGTAGAAAGTTGGTTAGGGTTAGGTTTAGATGAGATCATTGCAGTGTGGAAGTTGAGAGACCCCAAAAGAATGGGTGAAAGCTTGCACTTCAGAAGGTGACTGATATAAAATAGGCTGGAGCTAGTCCTTATGTGTGAAATAGGCTGGAACTATTCCTGAGAGCTTCATGGAAGATTGCTATCATATCAGTGTCACAATCCCAAATCCTTTGGTTGAAGGTATAATACACCCCCCAGAGAAAAAACCAGCCCTCTCATGCTTTCATAACAAATAGGAATGGGATTATTGTTTCCATTGCCATTTGCACACCAACTACTACTAATATATAGATATGAAAAAGGTATCATTGTTTGTATATATATATTTTTAAATTTTATTGTTTTGTATATTTATCTTATCTTCAACCTCTTTACCCAATTCCCTTATTTCTTTGTTAATTCTAATAATTTTAATGGAGTTTTTTTTTTTGTTGTTAAGCAGTTATACCTTCTATAATTAAGATTCATACTTTCAATGTAACCAAAGCAAACTGAGGTCCCCTGTGTGAGACCCATTCCTGAGACTCTTCAGCCCTTCAGCTCAGTGTCCTCTTCCAGGGTTAAAGCAGTTTTCTGTGCAGCCACTGGATGGCAGTGACTCAGCATGTCTGTGAAGTTGATTAGTGGATCTCTCAGGAAATATTTAGCCAAGCAAAGATTGCTCCCAATAGAAAAAATTTTTAATAAATTTAAGAAAATTTGTAACTAATTAACGAGTAGCTGGCTATCAATACGTATCTGCAGATCATCTTATAACCAAAATGATTATGTGCTCCTTAAGAGCCCTCTCTTCTCTTCTGGTCCCTTAGCAAATCTAATAACTTCAAGGATAATTTACAGTGGAAAAGATGTTTATGTCTCAGGAATTCCATAAGCCTTCATGGGCAGGGCTTAATTTTAACCTCTAGATTTTTCCTTTGAATCTTTGAGATTATCTCCTTCTTTCTAACTGGAAATGATATTATTCCTATGAAGTCTATGATTGTTTTTCTATTTCCCCTGTTCCACTAGATAATTTGACCTGGGAAGGAATGGTATATGTTAAGACAAGACATCCCTGCAAGTTCAGATTCTCTGACACTATCTTGAAACACTTCATGTGAAGCCATGTCCAAATGTTTTACTCCTCTGTTTATCAGGTTTGATTTGAACCCAATGGAATAAATCATTAGCCTTAATTAACCTAGGAACCCATAAAATAGGAATACAGATAAATTCCATTAGATTCTTATGATCAAGAATAAATTGCCCCGGACAACACATGACTTTTATATTATCTGAAAAGAGTAAGAATAAATACAATTTTCTCTATATAAACAACTGCAGTTTTGATACAATGGAAGCACAGAATTTGTGTTCTAAATTTCTGCTATTCAACAGCAGAAGTTAGCAAACTTTTTCTGTAAAGGGCCAGATAATAACATTTTAGATTTTGTGGGTCATATGGTCTCTGTAACAACTACTCTATTTTGCTGTTGTAGTGTGAAAGCCACTCTATGTATAAATGAATGGGTAGAGCTGTATTCCAACAAAACTTTATTCATAAAAACAGGCAGTGGGCCAGATTGGGCCTGTGGGTCTGAGTTTTTCAATCCCTGCTTTATGGTCCACAACTCTGAGGATGTGTTGGATTTAGGTGGATAGGGACAGAGAATAGGTACATAGCCAGTGAAATCAGAGAATGGATTTGGGGGCACAGCAGGATTCTCAGAGTATGTGTTTTTGGGAGACAGTCTACATTTTACCTCAGAGAGGTGAATGAAAAAATGGAACTAAAATCTAAGGGCAGGAAGTCAAGAGACGGGCAGGCTGCTGGATTTGATTCCTCATCTACTTTTCTTATTGCTGGGAGAATCATGCTGCTAATTATAGTGTCTTGAAAGTGTTTTCAACTCCACTCTTTCCCTGGGAGTAATGAATTATGTGTACTACAAAAAAGTGCATTTTGTCTAGCTCTTGAAGGTTTGCCAAGGGAAGGTCCCCAAAGAAATTGTTGCTAGAGAGTTTGAGTGTGACAGTTTCTTCTTCTTAAACATTCCCAAGGGCCTGGGAATAATCTGCTCTTTACAGTCCCTGCTAACTTTTTCCTTACCTTGAGGGATCCAAATGGGCTTCTGCCTGTCTTCTTTGGGTAGAAGGAGACAGAAAAGGGTGCATTAGCCTCTGTAGTGAAGAAGATCACATGATACAAAGAGGAGGTCAGAGGCAAGGGGCACCAGCATATGGCCCATAGGTGTCTTGAGTATTGGGTGGGGACCGCTTGATCTCTTCACTTTTACATCTCTAGGCCCTAGAGCAATGCTGATCACAGAGTATGTGCTAAATACCATTTGTAGAATGAAGGAATGACCTAGTTCTCACTGGATAAAGGAAAGAGATCATTGGCATAGCCATTTCCCTCTTATATTCTATAGTACAGAGTGAGAAAGGTCTTAACACCAGAGGTCATTCATTCAAAGGAATTCATTCTCAAAGAATTTGGGTGCCCAGGCCATATCCTTTCTGTAACATGCAGACTTCCCTCTCCACTTAGCCCATCAGGAACCCTCTGTTCTTGGAATACTTTTGGCACTGATTATTAATCTTGATAACTTATGAACTATGCAAGTGTTCAGTTTAGCTTACGTTTCTTTCTTTTTTCTTTTTAGACAGATTTGGGGGCAGGGGTCAAAGTTGAATGAAACAGTCTCCATCCCCAAGAAAATCGTAGCATAACATCTCTATTATTTTCCTAGATATCCCTTCCCTTGTATAGATTATAAGCTCTTTGATTTTAGGTATCCTCTATTTCCTTTCTTTTGAATCAGTTCAGTTACTAATATAGGACTGAGGATTCAGCTTAAGCTCAACATTTACTGAGTCTATAATACAAGCAGTTATTAGGCCATCTCCTGGGCACAGCTGTGAACCAGACTGAATGTTTTTGAACTGCCGACTCAAGCTGAGAGCAAGCTGTAGTCAGAGCAGGATGATTCCAAGTGTGTGCTCCAAGTAGAAGTTCCACTCTCAGCTTCCTTTTAGGTCATCCTCCAGCTTAAAGTAGCTTCAGCACTCCCCTATCATCTCTGTTCCTTCACATGAAAGATAGGGACAGATGAACCCTGACACCATATAGTTTTCATAGTGCTCTGAAATCTCTATATGAAAGGATTTAGGTAAAATGTGAGTACATTCACATGTGAATGTTATAAGCTTTCTATCTCAAAGCTTTTGCAGTTTAGAGCTTCAGTTGGGAAATAAAACCACTTCAGGAACAGAAAACTGTTGGCTTCCAGCAAAGCTAAGAATATGAGAAGGTTTACTTCTGGTGCGCCCCCTTACTGATCTCTTTTCATCTGGTCTCCAAATGGAAACTTATTCTCAGTGAACTAATGGGTGAACATTAACATATGTATTTATTGTAATTTTAATCAGAATCCCAACAGGATTTTATATTGGGGAGGGTGCAGAGGGTAGGGAATAGGCATACTGAATTTTAAGTTTATATCATAGAATAAAATGGGAAAGTTATCAAGGACATTTTAAAAATGAAGTAGGTGAAGTTGCCCTAATAAAAATTCAATTCAATTGAAATAAAACCAGAATGATACTATTATGTAGTTAGAGATAAATAAATTCCCAGAAGAGAGTAGACAAAGAGATCCAAGTGTATTTAAAGAATTTGGTTATAATAAAGGAGGCATTTCATTTCACTGGGGGAAATAATGGCCTACTTAATAACTGGTACTGGGAAAACTGGCTATCCATTTGAATAAAAGGATTTTATATTTATTCACATATTTACCATTTATGGCATTCTTCATTCCTTTATGTAGATTCAAATTTCCATCTGGTATCGTTTTTCTTCTGCCAGAAGAACCTTCTTTAAATTTTTGTTAAGATTCAGTGGTGACAAATTCTCTCTGCTTTTGTTTTCCTGAAAAAGCCTTTATTTCATCTTTCTTTTTGAAGTGAAGAACAGTAATCCTTGATAGAACCCAAATTGGGTGAAACTTAACAATTGTCCCAGTTTACAGCCTTGAGTTTTTAGGCTGCAACACAGGGAGGTCAGTCAATCTGATTAGAGATCAGAGGTGTCTAGGAGTTGAGGTCCAGGTAGATGATGGTGGCTGGGGGCACAGGACAAAGCTCTGGAGAAGAGAGAGCTATGCAGAGAGAGAGCACAGATTGGAACATGCACTGCAGAAAGCCAACTATGAGCAGAGGAGAAGCACCCAAAAAGATAAGTGAGCACAGTGTCCATGGTTCACTGTTTCTACAAGCCAGATTGAAAATCTTATTATTGATGGTCATTGGACAGAGCACTCAGAAGGATCTTGCCTCAGCTGTGGAAACTTATTAGGTCAAGATTAAATGTTGCTCTGGATTCACTTAACAAATCTTAAAAACAGGAGCCAAAAGGATCAAATAGTTTCTAAGGAACTTAACTGCATACCAGAACAAAGCTATTCAGGAATATCTAAGGAATATAAAACTATCCAGTACACAAAAAGGTGTAATTTATAATCTGTGACACCCAATCAATTGTTAATAGTCATGCAAAGATGCAGGGAAATACAACCCATAACAGGAAAATAAATTAGCTAAGAAAAACTAAGAACTGATACAGAGATTAAAATTAGCACACAAAGACATTAAAACAGCTATTATAACTGTAATCCACGTGTTTAAAACATTAAATGGAGTCATAGAAGATATAAAGAGATCCAAATCAAACTTTTAGAGGTAAGAACTACAATATCAGACATGAAAAAATATTCTGGATGGAATTGGTGTTATATTAGACATTGCAAGAAAACACTAGTGAATTTGAAGACAGAGCAATGAAAACTATCCAAAATGAAACACAAAGAGCAAAAAAAGATTGAAAAAATTAAAACAGCACTAATGAACTATGGGACAGCATCAAATAGCATAATATAAGTGTAATTGGAGTCTTGAGGGTGGGGTTAGGAGAGAAAAATTTTGAAGAAATAATAGTTGAAAAATTTCCAGATTTTATGGAAACTGTAAATCCACATATCTAAAAGGTCAGCAAATGCTAAGCACAAAAAACATGAAAAAAATTAAATGAAGGCACCTAGAATTCTAATTGCTCAAAATTGCTAGAGATGAAAACGTGTCATATCTGAAGGAACAAAAGTTAAGGGTAAGAGCGATTTTCTCACCAGAAACAAACTAGAGGAACAACATCTTTAAAGAACTGAAAAAAAATTAAAAACTCTGTCAACCTATAATTTTGTACCCATACAAATAACCAATAAACAAATGGAATGTATGTTCAATTTCAAGGACAATTGGGATGACACTTGAAGCAACAATGAGTTATTATTTCTTTCTCTTCCTTTCCTAAATTTGGAATTAATGGAAAAACAAAACAGAGGAGACAGAGATCAAATATTGACTTTATTATTGATAAAGCTTATTAGAGAATGTCTGAGACTAATGACCAAATTGCATTAAATAGTAATCCTTAACCTTTAAATGAGATAAATGAGATAGTTTACTTGTGCAGTAGTAGTTATATCTTGCCTTGGTGACTGCCGCAGGGCTGGATAGACCAGAAAGGCACCCTCTCTGTGGGCATGTCAATGATAATGAAACCCAGATGGGGGTGAGATTAGCTCCATAATGTCAATTCTTTTTCCTCAGCTCATCAGATGACTCACTCTTTCCAGGTAGTGGTATGAGTGGGATATAAGAATTTGGAAGTATTTTAACTATCCTTCCCTTTATAGAAACAGAGGTAGTAAAGAAAATAAATATTCTTCCCAATAATGTTCAGTAGAAAGATAATTCAAAAAATAAAAAATATGTGGTAGATGCTGTAATTTTAGCCAAGACCTTGGAAGTCTTTGTTTTTGGATGCTCAGAAACAGATTGTGAGATAAGGATTTGTGTGTAAGTGGATTGTCTATGAAAGGATCTCAGGAAATGCTGGTAAATCACAAGGAAGTGACACAGAGAAGAGAAGGAAGGTGAGATGGGTATTTTATCAAGAAATTTACCACTTTGGATAACTAGTATGTAATCCCACTGGAGAACTTTGAGAAACAGTATAAGAGTAGCCTGAGAGTTAACCTGTCTGAGGGCCAAGGAAGCAAGGGTGTTTATACACAAGTCATTGCTTAGAGATTGCTCCTGGGCAACATTAATGTTTTGGCCCTCTTACTACCAGCGTAGCTGACTCCAGCCACCATAGAGAGCTCTTAGGCATAGGCTTGAGGATTTGGGCAGTTGGAAACTAGGTCAGCAAACATGGGAACAGGAGGTGCTGAAGGTATGCGGGTATGGCCTGATAGCACTGACCATATTCAAGACATGCTGTATTTCATTTTCTTTAAATGAGAGTTAACCTGATTCCAAGCCCTCACCTAGTTAAGTTGGCAGAAAATTTAACATTATTGATTTTTAGTGTTTTTCATGTTGAGTGAAGGTTCCAGGAGACTCATGTAAAGCTAACTAGGTGAGGAGCCTTAGTCATTGCCCCATCACTGTCTGATCAGAATAATTGGTGTATGTCTGGAAGCTTCGCTGTGATCAGGAGCTCCAGTGCTAAGGATGTGTCTCCCCAAGCATACTTTAACTTTTCTCTCTGTGCCAGGTCCCCCCAGGACACTGAGAGGCAGTTGGCCATGGAGCCTCATTTAATGACAGGTTGTGTTTCCTTCTCTCTGGACTGATGCAGCTAGCCTTTAAAGGAATTCTTTCGGTTCTCCATCACTCTTAACCCTGATCAATGTTGTCTTATTTAGATCAGGTTTTGGCAAATCAAAATGAGGTTGACTTCAGCTACTTCTGCAGTTCTTTACTCCAGTCTCCTTTGAAGCATTGAAGCTATTGGAGGCAGAAGAGAAAAACAAAACATAAATCAATAACTTAACATGAAAGAACAAAACATAAATCAATAACTTAACATAATTCTTCTGCAATGAAATCTGAGTGAGCAGAAAATTTTAGCTTTATGATATGTATCTTTATCACTGAGTTGGTGGCCCTCTGTCACACCACCAGGATGTCACCCTTCTGCTGAGGAAATCTTCTCTGACCCAAGGCATAATTGCATGGCACCTGGTAGCAAGTCAAAGGGGGCTGTCCTATAGAATCTAACCAGGCATCAGCATAATCCTAATCAATCAGGACTTGGGTTAATTAGTCTAAGGATCATTGAAGAACAAATCATATGAATTTCCAGGTTGTAGAACGTCACAAAACCTCTTTGTTTCAATCCATTTCTTCATTTCTTTTCATATTATTATATGAGTGTTTTTGAAAAATTAATATATAGTCAAAATGACTTTTTTGAGGGGAAAAGTTCTATAAGTCTATAAGTTCTATAGTTCTATAAGTCTAACCACATATAGATTCATGTGAAAGCAACCACAATTTGGATACAAAAAAGTTCCATCACCCCCCAAATTCCTCATACTGCTCCCTTTTAATTACATCTCTTAATCACCAAATTCTGGCAACTTTCTCTTTGTTTTTAGAAGTTTTAATATGATAAATTCAGGGATATGTGTGTGTGTGCATGCTCATTTAGTTTGTTGGCTTTTTTTCTGAGATTTTACAATCTGTAGTGTGCATATGTTATTAATTTTAGAAAATTCTTGGCCATTATTTCTTCAGGTGTTTCTTTGTCCCTGTTCATTTTATTTTCTACTTCTGGGGTTCCAGTTTCACTTTATGTTCAGTCATTTGCTGTTGTCTCATAGTTCTCGTATGCTGAGTTGAAGGCATCTCTGTTACTGTGGTTCTGATTTGATTTGATTTTGATTCATCTGTATAGTTTCTATTTCTTTGCTGAAATTATCTATATTATCTTGCATGTTATCAACTTTTTCATTAGAGTCTTTAACATATTAATTATTTCAACTGTCTGCCTGATAATTGCAACATTCATGTTAAGTCTGTTTTTGTTGATCATTTTGTCTCTTCAAAATGTGGAAAGAAAATGAAAACCATAACTTTTTGTGTGTTCCATATATAACACAAAAGGTAAGGAAGAACACATATATGTTTTCACATGTGTATATTTACATGTATGAAAGCTGCACATGCTTTATAGGAGATTAGATAATAAAGTAATTATTCTTATGGACATGAGCCCAACTTTTTTTCTTCTAGTCCTTTAGTGTGGGGTTTATGTTAATCTAGTCATGAGTGCGGCTGAATTTGAAGCTTCTTGTTGTGCAGGACTGCCCTCGGTGTACTGCAAGTTCAAAATTTCGGTAGTGGTAATCTATTTTCAGGATGTGGATTACTACTTCACCAGACGACTTCTCTGTTTCTACTCCCCAGAAAGAAACAGTCACTTGCGCTTCTTTCAGCTATATTCCACTTGAGTTATTTTAACTCAACACTTGCTACTGGGGCGTAGAAGGAAGGGCATGTGTTGGGCTGCTTTCTGATTTTCTGACTTTTTACCAGTGATCTAAGGTATTTATTGCCATTGTTCTTCTCCCTGTAGATTAAAGCTTTTGTTTCATAGGGAAGATGAGAAAAACGAGTTTAGGTCAGGTCCCAGCCATCCATCAGGTCACCTCTCTCTCGGCCAGCACCATGGACAAAGCTTTCCCAGGAGCTGTTCAATTTTCCTGTTAAACTTTAGGTACATTTTGTAGAGCAAAATCTGTGAGAGAGAATGAACCCCACTGTGTCTGACTCCAGGGCTTCACACTATCTCACTAGGCCACACTCAGCCTTTAGTAACTCTGGAACATTTTAGCTAAATCTTATTACCAGCTTGTTCAGTCAGCGTTTGCCCCAAGTAAACAAATGCCCAGCTATTTCTCCCTGCAGGTGCCCGTCTGCCAGGATTTTAGGTTGGATGTATGCCCTGTCAACTTGGTTTTCTGATGGGTTCAGGAAAAGTCATCAATTTACGTCTTGTCCTGGTTTTTCTTGTAAAAGTGGCTGCAGTGCTCTCTTCAGCTCTCCACATTTCTAAAGTGGAACCAGAAATATATCCTGTTTTTGAGAGTTATTGTATTTCCAACATGATTTTAGGACATGAAGGATTTTGCCCTCCTACCTTCCTCCCTTTCATACCCCTCAACATAAGAAGTCTTTGGATCACCTCTATCAATTTCTGACCACGTTAGTGATTCCCACTATCCTTGGTGTTAATGTTTATTTACCTATATTTTGTTGTTGTTGTTGGTTGGTTGAATGTGTGTGTGTTCTTATCACTCATCTTTGTTCCATCTTTATTTTTGTTAATTATGTGTTGTTGGTGCCCAGACGTAGCTCACCACTTTCTTCATGAAGATTCCTGGCATCCACCAAAAGGAGTCCTCCTCCCTGGTGGGACAGAGGTCCCTGCTGCACAGCTGTGAGGGGAAGAAGAGGTGCTGAGTGGTTCTTGAGCACGGCCAGGGGAGTGTAGATGGAGCATTCACACTGCAGAGTCCTGCAGACCGAAGGCAGCCCTCAAAGGTACGGTGTCTCTGCACTCTGCGTGTGCACACACACGCTTCACCATAATGGACACATGTGCACCTACACCCAAGCATATGCACACATCTCTTCACAAATTGCAATTTCAGAATCTTTATGCTTTTCCTTAAGAAAGTAAGGAGCAAAAATAAACTTGCTCTGCTCTTTTTAAAAATAGGAAGTATCTTTATTGATTTATTCTAACTGCTAATGTAATTGCAAAAAAAAAAATTCAAGCAACACCTAAATGTAGTAAAAGTCTGTTGTCTTCCTTCTCCCCTACTCCCAGTCAGAGTGCCACTGAGCATGGTGTGCATTCTTTCAAGTTGTTTTGTATTTACATGCAAGAGAATCTGTATTTTCATTTTTAAAAAGGCAGGCTAACATAATAGACTAGTATTTTTGAGGAAATGGATTAGTGGAGATTGCTTTCTTTCCTCTTGGCAGCTCAATGCTTGCCGCTGCGATGGGTGAAGCAGAAGATAGGAAACAAAAACAATCTGCAGCAGTTTTGAAGAGGGAGCATGTGCAGGAAGGACAGAGATCATGTGTCAAAGTGAGGTGTGCGTGCTTGTCCTTACAGAGCCAGGCACTTTCAAGGCACAGCCCTGCCCCCCACAGCAGAGGGCAGGTTCACCCAGAGCATGCAGGGACAGGCATATTTACTGGGGAGCACTCTCTGTTCCACGGGGCCCTTTCCTCAATGTTCTCTGTTCCTTGGCTCTCCACAAGCCCTCATCCCATCACATCACACAAAACCGCAGGTCTTTCTAGCTGCCTAATTGCTAAAAGGTCATTTCCTCCTGTTTCCTTCCAGTGGCTCTGGCTCCTCTTGCAGTGAGCGTGCTGGCCTTCACTTTGATCTCTGTATATACACGGTGGCTCCTTGGGGAACCCTTGTATCAGTAGCAAGTGTATTCCTGTCAAGTCTGTCTGGATAAGGAGGGTGCAGGTAGGATGTCAGATGTCGGCACTCCAAATTTGGCAATTCTGTTCTCAACTAAAATTACAGGGGAGGAGCAGTTTCTCAATTCTGTCCACTTGCAAAAACATTCTTTCACCGTTTACAGCCTTACTATATTTCAAGGATGATAAGAATTCACACCAATAGAAAATTTGGGGGATGTTACACAGGAAGCAATGTCTCTTTAAGCCGATCTATGGTCTGAGTTTCTAGCACCAGCATCACACAGGGGTCAGCTTGGTCAGAAATGCAGATCTTGAATAATGCCAGAGATGAACCAAGGTTCCCCAAAGAAGCAAAAACGTTACTTTACAGAATTCTCTCTGATTCATCCACAAGGAGGAAAATGGTTTTAATGTTAACTAAAAGATACGTATCCCTCCATGCCTGCAGTTATTGTTATACTGATTTCCATAGCAGGCTTGGAAATTAAAGGCTCAAGTCCTTTAATTTTTTAATGTGACTAATAATTACACTGTTCATTCTATGTTGAGCAGTGCCTGGATCTACAGCCTCCCTTTGGTGATACTCTGAGCTGGGAGCTCCTGCTGACTCCACTGTGAAAGAAAGTAGTATCACTAATGGAGATTAATCCTCCCATTGGCCTTGAGAGAAAGGGCTGCAGACCCCGCATGGATTTGCTCAGCATGCCACTGACTTTATTAAACAACTTGCCAGACAAAGGGAAACAAGACCTCTCCCTCTTGCAAAAGAACACTGTGCCAGAAATGTATTAGACAGTCAAGGGCCACAGGTTCAGGTGCAAATGCACCGTTTTCTTGATACAATTAGGCATTTTCATATGCTGCAGCGAAATCAAATGAAGTTTTTGTAATCCAAGGAAATTCAGAGGGTGTTTGCAGGAGTTTAGCATTAGTTTTTCTTTTTATTTCCTGTAATTAATTTGGGATGAGGTCACTTGTTTATTTAACAAAAATTTTATTATGTGCCAGAGAGTGAGAGACTAGGAGCAGAAAGGTAAGACTATGCCACACAGTCTCTTCCCTGAGGGGCTTACAGGGCAGTGGGCTGGAGTGTGGAGGTGGGCAGACAAGTGAACCCAATGATTCAGAGAAGACTGAGTACAGAATTGTGTGTGCAGCAGGCTTGGAGTAGATAAGATGTGCCCAGTCAAGTCTGGGAAGAATGAGGCCCATTCCATTTGATGGTGGGTCATGGGCAGAATGGGGGCCCCACCACATTAGCATATATGTCTGTGTCCCTGAATGTTATCTTACATGGCAAAAGTTGTGACTAAACTAAAAGTCTTGAGAGGAAGCATCATCCTGGATTATCTGGATAGGCCCTAAATATAATTACATGTCCAGCTACAAAAGAGCAGAGGAAGTTTTGAAGTAGACACACAAAGATGATGTGAAGCTTGAGGCAGAGATTGGAGTGATAGGAGGATAAGCTAAAGAAGGCCGAGGGACAGGCGACACCTGTGGCTCAGTGGGCAGGGCGCCGGCCCCATATACCGAGGGTGGGGGGTTCATACCCGGCCCCAGCCAAACTGCAACAAAAATAGATGGGTGTTGTGGCAGGTGCCTGTACTCCCAGATACTTGGGAGGCTCAGGCAAGAGAATCACTTAAGTCTAAGAGCTGGAGGTTGCTGTGAGCTGTGATGGCACAGCGCTCTATGGAAGGCAACAAAGTGAGACTATGTCTCAAAAAAAAAAAAAAATGCCAAGGGATGCCGGAGGTTGCCAGAAACTAGGAGATAGGCATGAGACAGATTGTCACTCCCTCTTCCCCTTCACCCCGGCCCCTGCTCAGTCTTGGGAGGGAGCAACCCTACAGACTCCCGGTTTAACACTATCTTAGGGACACGTTCAAGCAGCACATGATGGGTCCAGAGCACCCAGGCCACATGGAGGCAATGGGGGTCCAGAGTGCCCAGGCCACATGGAGGCTGTGGGGGGTCCAGAGCACCCAGGCCACATGGAGGCAATGGGGGGTCCAGAGTGCCCAGGCCACATGGAGGCCGTGGGGTTCCAGAGTCCCCAGGCCACATGGAGGCAATGGGGGTCCAGAGCGCCCAGGCCACATGGAGGCCGTAGGGGGTCCAAAGTGCCCAGGCCACATGGAGGCCGTAGGGGGTCCAGAGCGCCCAGGCCACATGGAGGCCCTGGGGGGTCCAGAGCGCCCAGGCCACATGGAGGCCATGGGTCCAGAGCGCCCAGGCCACATGGAGGCCGTGGGGACTCCAGTGAGCACAGCCACAGGGAAGGTGAGGCAGGAGACAGAGAACAGGGAGGGACAAGAAAATTGTTTGTCTGCAGCAATGAAGGACCATTTTTGGAATACCAGTCTGTCCTAATATCCTTTACTGAGATCAATGGAACAAATTTCTTTTTTAAAAATATTGTATTATTGAGGCTGAGGCAAGGATATTGCTTAAGCCCAGGAGTTAGAGGTTGCTGTGATGCCCCGGCACTCTACTATGGGCTATAAGGTGAAACTCTGTCTCTACAAAAAAAAAAAAAAAAAAGAAAAGAAAAAAATATTGTATTATTTTTTGATTATAAAAGAAATACATATACATTGAGGTAAATTGAAAAAATGTAGGAAGATAGAACAGAATAAAAGTTGCCCATTATCTCACTCCCTGGAGATAATTCTTATTAACATTTCTGATTATTAATGCCCATATACACAATGAGTAAATGAGCATTTTGGTCAAATGTCACTTGTGCATTGCTGAGGCTGCCATCTCATATTTGTGGGTTGGCAGCTTAGATTTTGGGGCACAGGGAACAGAAATTCTCTCATTCTGGAACAGGGTTTTTGTTTCAGGTTATGTTACATAGGATAGGTGAAGTTATGCTGGGATGTCCAAATGACCCTGGAATCCTAAATGTTTACCTCTTGCATACGTCAGAGGTCCACTGTGAACTGAAGTAGTGTGGGGTTAAGGGGACTCTGCTTGCCACTTAGCATCTCTGGGAAGGTTGGAATGCCACTGGCCACTGAAGGGGAAGGAAATGGAGGCCTGGAAGTGACATGCAGCATCGTCTCCTCACAGCCTAGTAGCAGAGCTGTCACACGGCCATGCTTGGCTGGGAATGGCTGGGAAGAGCAGAGGAGCAAAAAACATTTGGCGAGCGGCACTGACTTTGCCACACATTTGCCCAGGTTCAGGCCCGAGGCCACAGACTCATTTGCCATGGAGAGTCAAGTGTGTGTGGACTGTGCACTAGTGGACACCAGGAGCCCTCAGGCCCAGGAGACCGGAGGGCACAGTGGCTGTCTCAGGGCCCCTCTCACGGTCTCTGGTCTACCTGTCTGCTTCCTGGCTCTGGTGAGCCTAGTGACCACCCCGTTTGCGTTCCCAAGACCCAGAAAGTGGCAGTTAGATTGGCTTGACTGCAGCCACGGCGCACAGAACTTTCTGTTGATCACTTCAGGCCATGGGCCAACAACTGCTACGATGTGCAGAGGCCTGTGGCAGAGCAGTGACACTCAGGGGAGGCTGGGAGTGGAAGGCGTGGGAGAAAAAGGTCCACCTTTCTCTCTCTCACGGACGGGTAGGATCGGAAACAGAGGCCCCGGGTTCGGCAGTCACCCAAAGTTCCCAGCCAGTCGAGCAGCAGTGCCTGCACCGGGGTTGGGGCACCCTCTCCTGTGTGCCGTTGCAGGCCCGGGGCTCAGGCTCGCAGCAGCCACGTGGCTTCCGAGCGTCCACGCCACAGCTGGGTGCGCACAGCAGCTAGGGTCCTGCTGGCTTCCCGGCCAGGTCTCCTCCAGCTGAGACTGGGCCCGCAGGGGAGTCTGGCGCCTGGTCTGAATGACTTCTCCAAAGCGGCTCAGTGTACCAGCTGTCGGACTCCGTAGGAAAGGTGTCAGTGGAAGGCAGAGAGTCAGCCCGGGAGGCCCCGTCGGCTGAGCCAAGCTCCATCTGCGGTTTTCTTGTGCCCTCACCCCTCCTTTCCTGAAGTGTGTTGGTGCAGTGCCCACTGCCCGCAGGGTGGAGTGGGGCCGTCGCCCGCTTGAGGTCCTCTGTGTGGGCTCTGTGGAAACATGCAGGTTCTCGCCTCCGGCTCTGCCCTTCTGGGGCTGGGTGGGCACAGGCCCCAGCACACTGCAGATGGGCTCTCAGCGCCTCACTCCTTCCCATTCTCTTGATAGAAAGGCTCTAATTATACTCCTCAATCCATAGATTCCTGAGAGCTGGAGGTCTTTGGGGGTCTCCATTGTGCGCCTTGCACCTAGAGAATACTGATTTCTGTCCTGTCCGCCTTTTCAGAGATGATTCTTCCAGTGACAAACTCCCCGGGTACTACTGCCCACTTGTGAGTTTATGGCTTGACTGGTTTTGTGAGCTGAGCAACCGGAGGGCATGAGCGTTTTAATCACAGCAGAGTCTGCTTTACAGAAGTGCCCACATGGCGGACACGCTTCCCCACGCGGACCTCCCTCCACCGCATGAGGGGCATTTGAATGCTGCTTTTCCCGTAATTCCGAAGGCCAGTCACCTAGGAACAGACATTTGTCTCTGTGAAATCACCTCTTCTACACAAAGTGTGACTCCAGGCAGAGTTCTCCCGAATACAAGCATAGAGGATATGGAACTTAATTTTTTTTTTTAGGTTCAGTCTTTTACCTGGTAAGAGGGTCCCGATTTGATAGGAAAGGGCACTGAAGAAAAATCTTTCTTGGAGTCAAAGGAGGAGGGGAAGGTCACTCACAAAAGTCTGTTCGTT
The DNA here is from genome assembly GCA_963573935.1 of Arctocebus calabarensis. Lineage (NCBI taxonomy): Eukaryota > Metazoa > Chordata > Mammalia > Primates > Lorisidae > Arctocebus > Arctocebus calabarensis. Next base: position 392 of record CAUYON010101239.1, on the reverse strand, counting down.
TTTACCTTATATTTAAGTTTCATTTATTTTCTGTTCCGGCTCATGCAGGTGAGTTCAGTTTTAGTACAATCAATATTACATTTAAAAAAAAGTCAGACAACTAAAATAAGAAAGAAACGTATTGTCTTCCACTAACCCCTGCTATTTATAATACCTGAATTACTTCTACATAAACATGTTAGTAATGGTAAGAAAGCCAGCCTTGTTGAAAGCATTCTAGTTTTTTTTTTTTTTTTAAGTTTTTATTTTTATTTTTTTTCTGGGTGTAGTTTTCTACATTGTTGATCGTGTCGTTTGCATACAGAGATAATTGTATTGTGCACATACATTTTCTTTCTTCCTATGTTTTCCTTTCTATCCTTTTCTGTCTCGTAGCTCACAGCAACCTCCAA
>CAUYON010101235.1:0-11814 GCA_963573935.1 Arctocebus calabarensis | reverse complement strand
CAACTCCTGGCTATTTTTTTGTTTTTGCAGTTTGGCTGGGCAGGGTTTGAACCCGCCACCCTCAGTATACGGGCCGGTGCCCTATTTGCTGAGCCACAGGCGCTGCCGTGAAATTTCTTACATAGTTCATGGGAGCTTTTTCCCATATGATTTCTGGGAAATGGATCTATTTTATTGCTTTCTAACTAACAGTTTGGCTTTTGTTATAATTGGGCAAATTACAGTATAAAATTTTTCCCCATAAAAATTTTCAAATTTTCCTAAGTCCCTACAAAATTTAATACTTTTTTTTGTATAGGTTGTTTTTTTTTTTTAATTTATTTTTTTTTTTTGTACAGATAGAGTATCACTTTATCGCCCTGGGTAGAGTGCCATGGCGTCACACCGCTCACGGCAACCTCCAGCTCTTGGGCTTAAGCGATTCTCTTGCCTCAGCCTCCCTAGTAGCTGGGACTACAGGCGCTTGCCACAGCGCCCAGCTATTTTTTTTTGTTTGTTTTGCAGTTCGGCCGAGGCCGGGCTTGAACCCGCCACCTTCGGTATATGGGGCCGGCGCCCTACTCGCTGAGCCACAGGAGCCGCCCTGTTCCTTTGCCTTTTTATTCTATTTTTGTCCTTCAGCAGATTAGGTGTGCCCACCCACATCCATGATGGTCTCTTCTTAGTCTCCTAATTCAAATGCTAATCTCTTATGGAAACACACTCATAAACATACCCAGAAATAATGTTTTACCACTTATCAGGGCATTTCTGAGCCCAGTCAAGTTGACATATAATTAACCATTGCCTTTGTAGTTGATCTAATAATTACTCTTTATTTGTCTTCTTGTCAATGTGATTGGTCACTGCCATAATTTTGGTCTCTTTGAAAAATAATGTTATAGGGCTGGGTGCAGGGGCTCACACTTGTAATCCTAGCACTCTGGGAGGCTGAGGCAGGTGGATTGCTTGAGGTCACAGGTTTGAGACCAGCCTGAGCCAAAGTGAGACCTTGTCTCTAAACAAATAGCCGGTGCTGGGTGGCGCCTGTGGCTCAGTGAGTAGGATGCTGGCCCCATATACTGAGAGTGGTGGGTTCGAACCCGGCCTTGGCCAAACTGCAACAACAAAATAGCCGGGCGTTGTGGCAGGCGCCTGAGGCAAGAGAATCACCTAAGCCCAAGAGCTAGAGGTTGCTGTGAGCTGTGTGATGCCACGGTACTCTACCAAGGGCCACTAAGTTAGACTCTGTCTCTAAAACAACAACAACAACAACAACAAAAACAAATAGCCAGTTGTGTGGCAGGTGCCTGTAGTACCAACTACTCAGAAGGCTGAGGCAAGAGGATCATCTGAGCCCAAGAGCTTGAAGTTGCTGTGAGCTATGATGCCACAGCATGCTACTGAGGGTGACAAAGTGAGACTCTGTCTCAAAAAAAAAATAAGAAAAAGAAAAATAATGTTATATTTATTCTGCCTAAAATTCTGTCCTTTAATTTGTTTTCTTTTCAGGTCATCAGGATTAGGAAGTTAGGTAATTTATTACAGGGTCAAGAATATAATGCAGGGGCTCGGCGCCTGTGGCTCTCGAGCGGCTAAGGCACCAGCTACATACACCAGAGCTGGCAGGTTCAACTCCAACCTGGGCCTGCCAAACAACAATGACAACTGCAACCAAAAAATGACCAGGTGTTGTGGTGGGCACCTGTAATCCCAGCTACTTGGGAGGCTGAGGCAAGAGAATTGCTTAAGCTCAGGAGTTCGAGGTTGCTGTGAGCTGAGATGCAACAGCACTCTACCTAGGACGACAGCTTAAGGCCCTGTCTCCAAAAAACGAAAGATCACAGTGCAGGCTCGGTGCTCATAGCACACTGGTTATGATGCCAGCCACATGCACTGAAGCTGGTGGGTCCAAACCTGGCAACTGCAACAAAAAAACACCCAGGCATTCTGGTGGGTGCCTGTAGTTCCAGCTGCTTGAGGGCTGAGGCAAGAGAATCTCTTAAGCCCAGCTGTGATGCCACAGCACTGTATCAAGGGCGACATACTGAGTGAGACTCTGTCTTAAAAAAAAAAAAAAGAATATAATAGAATTCTTTTTTTTTTTCTTCTGAGACAGAGTCTCACTTTGTCACCCTTGGTAGAGTGCTATGGCTTCATAGCTCACAGCAACTTCCAATTCTTGGGCTTAGAGATTCTCTTGCCTCAGCCTCCCAAGCAGCTGGAACTACAGGCTATATTTTTTCATTGCTATTTGAAGTTTTTAATTCTGTTGATTTATAAATATTTCCCAGACATTGATAGACATTTCCCCTAGGAATCTAGGATCTAGAACCCTATTGGTTTTTTTAGAGGTTCTTTATGTCTACAGTAGTGGACTGCAAATGAGCAAGCTATCGCTACTTCCTTACTACCTCAGGCAAAGCAATCTTAATATTTTGTTCTCTAAGCTTTTGGTTTATAATTTGTTTGATTCAGATATCTGCAACTAAAAAATAAACTTTTAAACATTGGTTTGAAGTTCTTAATATTTCCTTGTAGCAGGTAGATTGGGGAAGGAAACCAGAATTCAAAGTATGAATGATCCAACTTTGAGATCCCTGGGTTTTTTTCTTAAATCAAATTTAAAAAATTTTGCTCTGTTGGCTTGGCCCCTGTTGATCAATGGTTAGGGTGCTGGTCATATACACCAGGATTGGTGGGTTTGAACCCAGCCTGGGCCTGCTAAACAAACAAGGACAACTACAACAAAAAAATAGCCTGTGGCTCAGCGGGCTAAGGCGCCAGCCATGTAAACCTGAGCTGGCGGGTTCAAATCCAGCCTGGGCCCGCCAAACAACAATGATGGCTGCAACCCACACAAAAATACCCAGGCATTGTGGTGGGCGCCTGTAGTCCCAGCTACTTGGGAGGCAGAGGCAGAAGACTCGCTTGAGCCCAGGAATTGGAGGTTGCTGTGAGCTGTAATGCCACAACACTCTACCCAGGGTGACAGCTTGAGACTCTGTCTCAAAAAAAAATAACCAGGCATTGTGGTGGGCACCTGTAGTCCCAGCTACTTTGGAGGCTGAGAGAAGAGAATCGCCTAAGCCCAAGAGCTGGAGGTTGCTGTGAGCTGTGACACCACCGCACTCTACCAAGGGTGACAAAGCGAGACTCTGTCTCAAAAATAAAAAAAAATGTTTGCTTTGCTAAGACACTACTAGGAGAAAGAAAAGACAATCTACGAACTCAAAGAAAACACTGATTAGCCATATTTTCAGATAAGGACCTTTGAGACAAGTAATGGGGGCTCTTTGGGGAGATGAGATGAAAGAATCGCTGAAGCCAGGAGTTCAAGACCAGCCTGGGGAATGTAGTTGAGACCCCGTTGCCATTAAAAAATTTAAAAAATTAGCTGGATTTGGTAGCATGCACCTGTATTCTCAGCTACTTGGGAGGCTAAGGCAGGAAGATTGCTGGTTACAGTGAGTTATAATCATGCCATTGAACTCCAGGCTGGGCAAGAGAGCAAGACTGTGTCTCAAAAACATAAAAACAGAAAAAGACTTGTATGAAGAATATATACAGATCTCTTTAAACCTAATAAGAAAACAAATAACTTAATTTAAAAATGGGAAAGATTTGGACTGACAGAACACGTAAGGGCCAGGCATGGTGGCTCATGCCTGTAATACTAGCACTCTGAGAGGCCGAGATGGTCAGATTTCTTGAGCTCAGGAGTTGGAGACAAGCCTGAACAAGAGTGAGACCCCATCTCTACTAAAAATAGAAAAATTAGCCCTGAATTGTGACTGGTGCCTGTAGTCCCAGCTATTGGGGAAGCTGATGCATGAGAATTGCTTGAGCCCAAGAGTTTGAGGTTGCGGTGAGCTATGATAACACCACGATACTCAGCCCCAAGGGAACAGAATGAGACTCTGTCTAAAAAGAACAAACAAAACAAAATGAAACAAAAATGTAAGGATGGCAGATTAAACATACAAATAGATACTCCACATCATTAATCATTATGGAAATGCAAACTAAAATCACAATGAGATATTACTGAGCATCCATTATAATGGCTAAAGTTAAAACAAAAACTAATAATACTGAATTCTGGGAAGATGGCTGACTAGTAGCAATCCTCAGCAGATGCTCCTGACCAGAGGGAGAAAAACTGGACAGAATTGGACTCTATGAAGCCAAGCATGAGAAGCTGAGCCAAGAAAGAAGTTCAGCAAGCTGTGACTCCAAGGAATAGCATTCAAGCAAACAAATTACAGGTACAAAGCCTATTGACTAGAAGACAGGAAACCCCTCCCCCAAGGGGAAGGACCACTATGGGCTCTCAGTGAGGGAGCAGGGAACAAAAGACTTCTTACTTTACCTCACTGGAGAGAGCTGCTAAACACCAGGTCTCTTTCTCCAGGGAAGTCCCACTTATGAACCTAGACACCACCCCACCAGGCATAAAAATGAACAAATATTTTCCCCCAGAATTCCAAACTTCCACTCCACCCTTCCCTCCTCTCCTGGCAGTCTGAAGTTCTGCCCCTTGCAGAGCGCAGAGTGTTTGGTCTTTTCCTGGGAGATCTGGGCACAGTGTGGACCGCCAGACATCAGGATGGAATCTGTGACTATTGGGGAAGAAAAGGACACTTGGTGGGAGGAGGAGCAGTCTCCTGGTTATGACTTTGCCCAGAAAGTGGCGGTGTTGACCCTTAGTTCATGCTGTGTCTGGTGGGAGTGGGTGAAGAACTCCTGCTTGATGGAGCCCATAAGCAGGAGAGTGGTTGCCTGGTGTGGACTGAGTTCAGCGAGCTGGGCTGGTGAGCAGAGGCTTGCCAGGTGTGGACCAAGATCTGAGGGCAAGGGTGTGATCTCCTGACTTCAATAGAGCCGGTAAGCCTTCTGGTGTGGACTGAGACCTGTGGGCAGAGGCATGGTCCCTTTACTCCATCTGGGCTAGCCAGCAGAGGCTTGCTGGGTGTGGGCTGAGACAGGTGGGTGGGAGGGGTGTGGTCCTCTGACTCCAACTGGGCTGGTAAGCAGAGGTTTGCCAGGTGTGGACTAAGAATGGCTCTAAATGGGCCAGCAAGCAGAGAAGCAGACACAAGTGTGGACTGAGTGTGACAGGCAGGGATGTGGACCTCTGTCTCCAATTGTGCTGTTAGAGACCCTTGGATCACTCTATGTTAAGCAGGATTTGTACTGCCTGAGACAATTTGATTGGAACTGGGATGTCCACTGGGGAACACTCTGAGGTTGCCCTTCAAAGTTGTATAGTGGAAAAGAACTGAAGGGTGGGTGCGAAGCCCCACAGCTGTCCATATCTCTCCATAACTGAGATTTAAACCTAATACTGTGGCTTCTTAGGATAGGGTAGCGGTTGGCTGATATCAAAACAGAGCTAGCTTTTGCTATCTCACCAATAGGTCCTCAGAGTCTCTGGCCAAAACTCTGAAAGGTGCCTTTGTAAGGTTGTAGGGGATAAGTCACAGTTACAAAGCCTAGCACTTTGGTAAGGGGCTGATTATCTCTACTATCTAGGAACCCTAATTCAATCTCACCCTACCAGTTCTAATAATGAAATGGTGAAAAATAAACATGGTGCCGAACCAATGGAAGAACTCTGGCAACATGGACAACCAGAGCAAATCAACCCCCCTGCCCCTAAGGAATGACAAAGGAAACACAACTGAAGATGATGTGCATAGACAAATGGCTGAAATGTCAGATATTAAATTCAGAATATGGATGGCAAGTAAGATGAATAGAATGGAAGAAAAGTTAGAAATTGAATTAAAATTGCCTCAAGAAATTAATGAATTCAAAGACACAGTCACCAGAGATAAGGACGTAATGAGAAAAGAGATAGCAGAGCTCAAGGCAAAGAAAAAGTTATTCGAGGAGCTCCAAAATACAGTAGACTTCCTCAGTAATAGAGTTGACCAGGCAGAAGAAAGGATCTCTGAAATTGAAGACAAAGCTTTTGAATGTTCCCGAATGCTCAAAGAGGCAGACAAATGGTTGGGCGGCGCCTGTGGCTAAAGGAGTAGCACACCAGCCCCATATGCCAGAAGTGGTGGGTTCAAACCCAGCCCTGGCTAAAAACTGCAAAAAAAAAAGTCAGACAAATGGACAGCAAAAACTGATCATTTGCTAAGATAGTTGTGAGATCACTCCAAAAGATCAAATATTCATCTTATAGGAATTCCTGAAGGAGGAGAGGATGGTCCTAAAGGTACAGAAGCTCTACTCCAAGAGATTAAGGAGGAGAATTTCCCAAGCATGGCAAAAGATACAGAAATCCAGATAGTAGATAATTTCAGAATCCCAGCAAGCCTCAAGACAAATAAAGCATCTCCTAGACACATTGTGATTAACTTTGCCAAAGTTAAGATGAAGGAGAATATTCTGCAAGCAGCCAGACATAAGAAAAGCATACCTACCTATAAAAGGAGAAATATCAGAATGACTGCAGATCTCTCAGCCAAAATGTTTCAAGTCAGAAGAGGGTGGTCATTGACCTTCAGTCTCCTAAAACAAAACAACTTTCAGCCTAGGATCCTGTATCCAGCCAAACTGAATTTCATTTGTGATGGATAAATCAAATACTTTAATGACATACATCTGTTGAAAAAATTTGCCATAACTAAATCAGCCCTCCAGGATATTCTCAGACCCATCCTCCACAATGACCAGGATGATGCTCTACCACCAAAATAAAATCAAATTTTTGAACAAATCCCAACTTCCACAGGTTAAAGGTTAAAGGATTAAAAATGTTCACTGGAGCCTGTAGTCCCAGCTACTAGGGAGGCTGAGGCAAGAGAATTGCTTAAGCCCAAGAGCTGGAGGTTGCTGTGAGCAGGGTGATGCCACGGCACTCTACCCAGGGCGATAAAATGAGACTCTGTCTCTACAAAAAAAAAAAAAAAAAAATGTTCACTGGACATTCGAAAAACATGACACCCATAATACTACCAGGCTTATCAATTCTCTCAATTAATGTGATTGGTTTAACTTGTCCTCTAAAGAGGTACAGTTTGGCTGACTGGATGCATAAACTCAGACCAGATATTTGCTGCATACAAGAATCTCATTTTACCTTAAAGGATAAAAATAGTCTCAGGGTGATGAGATGGACAGGCAAATGGAAATCAGAAGCAGGGGTTGCAATTTTATTTGCAGATACAATTGGGTTTAAACCAACAAAGATAAAGACAGATAAGGATGGTCACTACATATTTGTCAAGGGGAAACACCCAACATGAAGGGATTTTGATAATTAACATTTATGCACCCTACCAGAATGCTCTTCAATTTATAAAGCAAACCCTACTAGAGACGAACAACTTGATATCTTCCTGCACTATAATAGTTGGAGATTTTAACACCCCTTTGACAGTTTTGGATAGATCCTCCAGGAAGAAACTAAACGAAAAAATATTAGGCTTAAACCTGACTCTAGAACAAATGGACTTAACAGATTTCTACAGAACCTTTCATCCTAATAAAACTGAATATATGTTCTTCTCATCAGCCCATGGATCATCCTTTAAAATTGATCATATCTTAGGACACAAGTCTAATCTCAGCAAATTCAAAAGAATAGAAATTATTTTTGTATCTTCTTGGACCCCATGGAATAAAAGTAGAACTCCGGGTGATGCCTGTATCTCAAAGGAGTAGGGTGCCAGACCAATATACCGGAGGTGGTGGGTTCAAACTCAGCCCTGGCCAAAAACTGCAAAAAAAAAAAAAAAAGTTGAACTCAACAGCAATAGGAATCTTCATACCCAAAGTCATGGAAACTAAAAATCTTAGGCTGAATGATAACTGGATCAAAGACAAGATTAAGAAGGAAATCATCAAATTTTTGGAACAAAATGATAATGAAGACACAAATTATCAAAACCTATGGGATACTGCAAAGGCAGGCCTAAAAGGGAAATTTATAGCATTGGAAGCCTTCATCAAGAAAACAGAAAGAGAGGAAGTCAACAACTTAATGGATCATCTCAAGCAACTGGAAAACGAAGAACACTCCAACCCCAAACCCAGTGGAAAAAAAGAAATAACCAAAATTAGGGCAGAATTAAATGAAATAGAAAACAAAAGAATCATTCTGAAGATCAATGAAACAAAAAGTTGGTTTTCTGGAAAGATTAATAAAATTGATAAACCTTTGACCAAACTAACCAGAAACAGAAAAGTAAAGTCTCTAATATCATCTATCAGAAATGATAAAGGAGGCTTGGCAACTATAGTTCAGTGGCTAGGGTGCCAGCCATGTACACTGGAGCTGGCAGGTTCGAATCCAGCCCGGGCCGCCAAACAACAATGACAACTGCAACAACAAAAAAAAATAGCCAGGCATTGCAGCGGACACCTGTAGTCCCAGCTGCTTGGGAGGCTGAGGCAGGAGACTCTCTTAAGCCCAAGAGTTAGTGGTTGCTATGAGCTGTGGCACCACAGCACTCTACCCAGGGCAACATAGTGAGACTCTGTCTCAAAAAGAAAAAAGAAAAAAAGAAACAATAGGGCGGTGCCTGTGGCTCAGTCAGTAAGGCTCCAGCCCCATATACTAAGGGTGACAGGTTCAAACCCAGCCCCAGCCAAACTGCAATGAAAAAATAGCCAGGCATTGTGGTGGGCGCCTGTAGTCCCAGCTACTTGGGAGGCTGAGGCAAGAGAATCACCTAAGCCCAGGAGTTGAAGGTTGCTGTGAGCTGTGTGACGCCATGGCACTCTACCCAGGGCAATAAAGTGAGACTCTGTCTCTTAAAAAAAAAAAAAGTATTTTGACTCAGTGCCTGTGGCTCAAGCGGCTAAGGTACCAGCCACATACACCTGAGCTGGCAGTTTCGAATCCAGCCCGGGCCTGCCAAACAACAATGATGGCTGCACTCTACCCAGGGTGACAGCTTGAGGCTCTGTCTAAAAAAAAGAAAAAAAGAAACAATAAAGGAGAAATAACAGATACCTTAGAAATTTAAAAAAATTCTCAATGATTACTACAAAAAACTCTATTCCAAGATATATGAAAATCTAAAGGAAATGAACCAATATCTGGAAGCATGCCATCTTCCTAGACTCAAGCAGAAAGAATTAGAAATTTTTGTTCGTTTGTTTGTTTTTGACACAAAGTGTCATTATGTTACCCTTGGTAGAGTGTCATGGTGTCACAGCTCACAACATCATCAAACTCTTGGACTCAAGCAATTCTCTTGCCTCAGCCTCCTGAGTAGTTAGAACTACCCGCCACAACACCCAGTTATTTTTTGGTTGCAGTTGTCATTGTTGTATTAGCAAGTCCAAGCCAGGCTCAAACCCATCAGCCTCAGTGTATGTGGCTGGTGCCCTACTCACTGAGCTATGGGATCTGAGCCAAGAATTACAAATCTTGAATAGACCTATATCTATCACTGAAATAGCATCAACAATACAAAATTTCCCAAAAAAGAAAAGTCCAGGACCAGATGGCTTTACATCTGAATTATGTCAAACCTTTCAAGAGGAACTAATATCGATATTATGCAACCTTTTCCAAAGCATAGAAAAAGAAGGACTACTTCCCAACACATTCTATGAATGTGATCCACAAGCTAGGAAAGGATCCAACAGAGAAAGAAAATTATAGACCAATATCATTAATGAATATTGATACAAAAATATTCATTTTTTTTTTGTCAGTTTTTGGCCAGGGCTGGGTTTGAACCCACCACCTCCAGCATATGGGGCCAGCGCCCTACTCCTTGAGCCACAGGCACCACCCAATACAATCAATAAGATCTTAGCAAACAGAATTCAACAACACATCAAAAAAAATTATACCCCATGATCAAGTCGGTTTTATTCCAGGGTTACAGAGTTGGTTCAACATACACAAATCTATAAATATAATATATCACATAAATAAGGTAAAAAACAAAGACCATATGATTCTCTCAATTGATGCAGAAAAAGCTGTTGATAATATCCAGCATCCTTTCATGACCAGAACACTTAAGAAAATAGGCATAGAAGGGACATTTCTTAAACTGATAGAGGTCATCTACAGCAAACCCACAGCCAATATCATATTGAATGAGTAAAATTGAAAACATTTTCACTCAGATCAGGAACTAGGCAAGGATGCCCACTGTTTCCACTGCTATTCAACATAGTAGTGGAAGTTTTAGCCATCGCAATCAGGCAAAGTGATTAAAAGTGATCAAGGAATACAGCAGTGCCTCAGGATACAAAATCAATACTTACAAATCAGTAGCTTTTATATATGCTAACAATAGTCAAGCTGAAAATATAGTCAAGCCCTCTATTCCTTTTACAGTAGTACCAAAGAAGATGAAATATCTGGGAATTTACCTAACAAAGGACATGAAAGATCTCTATAAAGAGAAATATGAAACTCTGAGAAAAGAAATAGCTAAAGATGTTAACAAATGGAAAAATCGGCTCGGCGCCTGTGGCATAGTGGGCTAAGGCGCTAGCCACGTACACCTGAGCTGGTGGGTTCGAGTCCAGCCCAGGGCCGCTAAACAATAATGGTGGCTGCACCCTAAAAATGGCCAGGCATTGTGGCGGACGCCTGTAGTCCCAGCTACTTGGGAGTCAGGAGACTCGCTTGAGCCCAGGAATTGGAGGTTGCTATGAGCTGTGATGCCATGGCACTCTATCCAGGGTGACAGATAGAGGCTCTGTCTCAAAAAAAAAAAAAAAAAAAAAAAATGGAAAAATCTACCATGCTCATGGCTAGGAAGAATCAACCTTCTATACTGTACTAAGCAGTAGTACTATACTAAGCAGATTTAATGCAATCTTCTTCTGTATTATACTAAGCAGATTTAATGCAATCCCTATTAAAGCACCATTATCATACTTTAAAGAGCTTGAAAAAATAGTGCTTCATTTTATATGGAATCAGAAAAAAACCTCAAATAGCCAATACATTACTCAGAAATAAAAACAAATCAGACTTACTAAACTTCAGGGTATACTATAAATTACCAGACTTCAGGGTATACTATAAATCTATAGTGATCAAAACAGCATGGTACTGGTGGCTCCCTTGCTCAGTGGGTAGGGCGCCCATCAACATACACTGGGCTGGCAGGTTTGAACCTGGCCCAGGCCTGCAAAAACAACAACAAAATAGCTGGACGTTGTGGCAGATGCCTGTAGTCCCAGCTACTTGGGAGGTTGAAGCAAGAGAATTGCTTAAGCCCAAGAGTTTGAGGTTGCTGTGAGCTTGATGCCATGGTACTCTACCCAGGGCGACATCTTGAGACTCTGTCCCCCCTTCAAAGAAAAAAACAGCATGGTACTGGCACCAAAACAGAGAGGTAGATTTATGGAACAGTATAGAGAACCAAGAGATGAACCCAGCTTCTTATTGTCATTTGATCTTTGACAAGCTTATCAAAAATATTCAGTTGGGGAAAGACTCCCTATTTAACAACTATTGCTGGTTGAACTGGCTGGTGACCTGCAGAGGACTGAAACTGGACCCCCACCTTTCACCTTTAACAACAATTTATTCTGGCTGGATAAAAGATTTAAACTTAAGATGTGAAATTATAAAAATGCTAGAAAATGGTGGTGCCTATGGCTCAGTGGGTAAGGCACAGGTCCCATATACCGAGGGTGGGAGGGTTCAAACCCAGCTCCAGCCAAATTACAACAAAAAAATAGCCAGGCGTTGTAGGGGCGGCTCCTGTGGCTCAGCGAGTAGGGCGCCGGCCCCATATACCGAAGGTGGCGGGTTCAAGCCCGGCCTCGGCCGAACTGCAAAACAAAAAAATAGCTGGGCGCTGTGGCGGGCGCCTGTAGTCCCAGCTACTAGGG
>CAUYON010101233.1:0-24300 GCA_963573935.1 Arctocebus calabarensis | reverse complement strand
GTCACAGCTGCCGGCAGGATTAGACCGAACCAACACACGCAACCACTTGCCAGATCTCCACTGCTTTTGCCTTCCTCAGGGGGTCCAGAAGTCTCACGCTGTCTCCCTGTGTCCCCAAAGGGATGTTTCTGGGCAGATCTCATCAGCCAGAGATGCCTGAAGTCTTCTCTCACCAGTCTCACCGAGCCCAGTTGCAAGGAAGCTGTTACTCGGCCACCATCTTGGCTCCTCCCCCCTGTGTGAGGTTTTGTGTCCAAATTTCCCTTTTTGTATGAGAACACCTCATCTTAAAGTCATAACTCCTGCAAAGACCCTATTTCCAAATAAGGTCCCAATCTGAGGTCCCAGGAATTGAGAGATCCACATACGTGATTTGGGGGAACATAGTTCAACCCATGGCAACAATGTACATTTTTTTTCCATGAATAATAAAGGTAAATGAAGCCAAGAGCTGTGGTGGGACCCACTGGCACTCTGATGGGGGTGCGACCTGCCTTAGGGCCGGTGTTGGCTGTGCCGTCCCTCTCAGATGGACCCTACCATGTATGCTTTGTTCTACTGTTAAAGATGATTGTCTGAGCTAAGTTTATTTAGCCTGGAGGTTTTGGTCACACTTGTTTGAAATGCAACAAGATAGTTATGACATAAACACATTGCTTTTCACGGAGCATTAACTTTCTCAGCTGAGTTAAACTTTCTTTGGGGTTTCCTGCCCTTTTCCTGAGCGTTACATTAGCTGACACCGTCTAATTAATAGTAGGCAAAGGAATAATTAGAGATTTCAATTCACGTGTCATTCAAAAATATAATGATTCTACCCAAAGGCTCATTTTCCATTTTTCCCCTTTCGAGTTTCTAGATGCAGCAGACTACAATTCTCTTTCATGTACCTGCTGATATAATTTTGAGAGCCTTCTGTCTGTTTTGTGATTGTGTTTACTTTTCTGAGTTTATAACAGGTGAAAATAAAATCACTACCCAATAGTACTCGCTTTGCTATAAATTGCCTGCCAATGAAAGGGATGGGCCTTCAAAGACATTTAATTAAAAGAAATCAAATCTTCCTCCCTAAATTTCATAAAAATACCCAAATGTTACCAAGCACTCTGCTTTTCTTTCTTTCTTTTTTTTTTTTCTGAGCCTCAGAATACCATTAGAATAAAACCTGCAGCCTGTGGACTTTAACTTCAGCCCGAGGAGCTGCCAAGCTTTCATTAGACACAGATGAAAGATTAGATACAGATGAAAGAAGTCACCAATTTTCTCTAATTATTTTGCAATTAAGAATCCGAACACCCCAGGAAGCATGGACTCATGCAGATCTCAAACCAAATACCTAGTTTTTGACATGTCCGAAGCTTTTGGCTGAAGCTCATTATCAGAATGAATGGAGGCAAACGAGATGTGTCTGGGCTTCACTCAGTGGCTAAGTAACGTTTGCTGTTTATCCCATTTCTGTTGGTTTATTGAGTAAAATACACACAACGCAAAATTTACCACTTTAGCTGTTTTTAAGCGTTCACTGATATTAAAAACACCTGTCACTGCCATCCTTATCCTGAACTCTTTCTCATCTTCCCAAACTGAAGCTCTGTGTGCAAAGTCCCCAGCCCCTGACCTCCACTGGCTTACTCTCTGTCACTATTTGGCCACTCTGGGGACCTCACAGATGTGGAATCCTATGGTGTTTCTCCTTTGGTGCCTGACTGAGCATCATGACCTCAAGGCTCAGCCATGTTGTGGCAGGTGGCAGAGCATCCTTGCCTTTTAAGGCTGAATTCCACCCCACTGTGTGGACAGACCACCCTCTGTTCATCTGTCCATCTGTCCATGGACATCCAGCTTGATTCCACACTCAGCCGTTGTAGACAATGCAGTTGTGACTGTGGCTGTGCAAATATTCGTGTGAGTCCCTGCTTCATTTCTTTCAGGTGGAATTCCAGAAGGGAATTTCTGGGTCACATGCTAATACCATGTTTAATTTTTTAAATAAGTGCCTGTCTTCCACTGTGCCTGCTCCATTTACCTTCCCTTCATAAGTGTGTGAGGGTGCTAATTTTTTCACATTCTTGCCAACACTTGTTACAATAACCATCCCAATGGTCCTGATGTGGTATTTCACTGTGTTTACCTTTTTTCTTTAAATGCAAAAGGAAATGCTTGAGTGAATAATAGTGTTTATCCAAAAGTCTCAGACATTGGAGCTTACATTTGCAGACCACATGCGTTTAAGGGAATATGGGGCTCTGTACTTGCTGTTGTTTAACTTCTGACTTTAAATCGCAACCCACCCTCTGCCCCAGTGAAGGTTACATCTGTCAAATGTGGCTCCCGCTGTCTGTTTCCAGCCCTGAGTGTTCTCAGACCTCTGATGGACACACATACGCGTACTGCTTTCCACAATCCAGGCATCTGGTGGTATGGGAGGGATGGTGGGGATCCAGGGGCTGAGACCTGCAAGGTAGGTTGGTAAATGTCACTTCACGGCATGTGGGAGCCTTTATGAGACCCACACATTAAGCTGTTTCTGCCCCTCGGGCCCCAGTGATGTCTCAGAGGAACTCACGGCTCCTGGGGAAAGTCCCACATTGCAGATCCCTGAGGATGTGTCCTCCAAGCATGGAGGGCTGTGTCTGCCATGCACAGCGAGCTGTCCCCACCACCAAACCCCCTGGGATATGAGGGTGTTCAGTTCACCTCCCTCCGGGGTTGCCTGCCCTGCACAGATGCGTGGCCTAGAGGGGACAGCTCACCTGTCACTCATCCGTGTGGGCCACAGAGGCGGGTGGCTTGGGGTTGTTCTCTGACTCTGGCACTTGCAAAGTAGGACAAGGGGTCTTTATGTAACAGCTCCTTTTTACCCAGGCTAGGACTTGGTGCCATCCTGGCAGAGGGTACCTCCTTCCTCCCCTGGGAGGCATCATCTCTGTCCCCTCCTGCCACACCCACTTGCCCACATGTGCCTCCCAACATGGGGATTTCGGGCTGTGTGGGCAGGTCACAGGGTTGAATTCTCCAGACAGAGCCAAACCCACACTTGCCTTTTAAAAATAATGAGATGCTCCAGGCTTCTTTCTGACTGCAAAAGAAATCCAGATAGCTTCCTTGCAGGGAATTCTGGAAAAGATAATGGAAAAAATACAGTATCTGAGAAAAACTTGAAAAACCCAAAGGTGTAAATAGCCTCAGCCTCTTTGGTGGTTGGGAAGAGAGATTCTGCCTCCGCCCCCCTGAGCCTTCGCGCAGCTGCGTCTCACCAGTACTGATCACCCCGTCCCTGGGAACAGATAACGGACACATACAGTGTTTTTATAAATTGGGATCCCCCTTACTGACAAGGTGTGCTTTCATTGCCAGAATGTTTCCACTGCAATGGGGCAATGAGTGCCTTCCTTGCCACTAAAACTCCTTAGAGATGGCTTTTCTCGCTCAAACTGAGGATGGCATTGAGGTGAGGTTGTTCAACAGGCCCTTTACCCTCTCCCTAACACTGGCTTTGTGCCTATTTCCAAATTCAACACCATAAATTACTCTGTGAGGATGGTACCCAGGACTGCTGTCTGTGCACACCTCTGATTTATGACTTTGTGATGAACACCTGGAAGGGAGGTGCTGGATATGCTTTGTGAAGACTCTGCTACCCGACACCAGACTGCTTTCCCAGAAGGTGCTGTCTGAGGGTGCCTGGGGGCTGCAGAACAGCTTGTCCCTTTTTCCATGTCCACAAGGCCAGCTCCACAATTGGAAGGGACTCTCCACTTGTGTGCCTGGGGTAGCTGTAACCAAGCTTAAAACAACAGGTCAGGCGCCCCCTGTGGCTCAGTTGGTAAGGCGCCGGCCCCCTGTACCAAGGGTGGCAGGTTCAAACCCCGGCCCTGGCCAAACCGCAACAAAAAAAATAGCTGGGCGTGTGGCAGGCGCCTGTAGTCCCAGCTACTTGGGAGGCTGAGGTAAGAGAATTGCCTAAGTCCAGGAGTTGGAGGTTGCTGTGAGCTGTGTGACCAGGCACTCTACCTAGGGCCGTAAAATGAAACTGTCTCTATAAAAAAATCAAAACAAAACAGGAATCCCTCCTTCCCCAGCCCTGGAGCCCAGGAGTCTGAGCTGCAGGTGTCTCAGGGCTGCTTCCTGCACAGGCCCTGGGGAGGCTCCTTCCCGCCTCTCCCAGCTCCTTGGGGGCTCTGGGCTTGTGGCCACATCACTCCAGTCTCTGCCTCCGTCTCCACGTGGCTTCTCCTCTGTGTCTGTGTCTGCTCTGCTGTCTCTCAGGAGGACATCTGTCACTGGGTTTAGGGCTCTCCCGGATCCAGGATGGCCTCATCTGGAGATGCTGCACTAATCACATCTGCAGAGACCCTGTTGCCAAGTAAGTTCTTGTTGGCAGGTACCAGGGTCATGGCTTCAACATCTTTCTGGGTGACACAACCCGGCCCTCATCAGACTCTCTTTGTTGCCTCACTTTGCATTATTTTGGGGACTTTCAGTGGCGTTAAACTTTTCTGCTACGTTTTTAGTGAGCTGCACTTTTTACCTGTGAAATGTCCATGCTGGTCTGTCTTCTCCTCTTCTCTTTTCTGCTCGCTCTGCGGTTCTCAACCTGTGCGTTGTGACCCCTTTTTAACAATGGAAATACATTGCGGCATCACGAAGGTTGAGAACCACTGCAGCTTGTATGGCCATTTTATGCATTGATTGCTGAGAGCTTTGGTAAGAACATCTCACACTTTATCATTCTTCTATGATTTTCTTGACATCTAGAAACTTGTGTTAATTTGGTCAATTTCACCAAAACGTAGGTTTGTTTGTTTTGCACCAGGGAAGCTGTGTAGGAGTCTTGGCAATGCCCTCCCCTCCTAGGTCTCTTTGTAAGTCCTCAACTCAGCAGGTCCTCCTTGGAAAATCTCCCATGAGGCAGATCTCCAGCCTGAGGATGTTGCCCCAAGTATCAAAGTGGCTGGGACATTTGGTGACTTATCCTCACCATGGCTTGGTGGTCACTGAAGCCTTTAGGTAGAAGGCCATTTATCAGGGCTCCCGCTTTCTAAGTTGTAGTTTTCATGCTGCAGGACACAGTCCAGGGCTTGAAGGTGTGGAGAGGGGCAGTTGGGAAGGTCTGGGAAGGCAGAGGCCTCCACCCATGTAGTAAGTCTTCCCAGGCTGGGGGCCCGAGGGAGCTTCACCCTGCAAACTCCCAGAACCCACCCACGGCCGCTGCCTTGTGTCCTGGTCCTTGGGACCTGGGGCTCTGCCAGGGATCCTGATAAACTCACTGTGGCTGCTGGGGCAGAGGCGTTAATGGCTGGCCCATGTCTAATGTATTTCACCACTCAGGTAAAATGAGTGTATTGACAGCTGCCTTTAATGTTTTTACCCTGAAGAAGAAAGCAAGGCCTTTTGGGCACCCGTGGCTGGGCTGGGAGGGAAATCGGAGTTTCTGGATGCTGGTGATAGAGGGTGGTATTCCCGGGATCCTTAGAGACACACCATGTAGGTGGCTGCTGGTTCTGACTTGCAAGGGTCTGGTGCTGTAGGCCCTAGCTTTGGAGAAAGATTTATCACGTGCATGGCCTGGAGACTGGGAAGGAAAACACAGGCTGGAAGTGGTTCTGGCACAGGGACAAGGCCCGGGGGAGCCGCCCAGGTATGCTGTTCTGTCTACCATGGCCTCCAGGTTAAGTTAAAAACTTTTGTGCGCCTACAGTTGGATGGAGCCCTAGTGGGGCTGAGGGTATGTATGGAGGGGCACAGGGCTGAGGATATGGTGGGGCTGAGGGTATATGTGATGGGGCTGAGGGTATGTAAGGCGGGGCAGGGTGTGGGGCTGTGGGTAGGGCGCACATGAGATCAGGAGAGAGTAGGCAAGAAGATAGCTTGCACCTGCTGCTCCCCAGTAGTTCTTTGTGGGAAGTGGGCACAGAGGGTATTGCAATGCAGAAGAGCAAGGTGCCATTGAAGCCGTGATGACATTGAAAAAATGCTGAAGTCAACAGTGCTGTGAACATCTTCACACGTGTCTCTGTGTAGCCAGGTGTTTCCAAGTCTCCTGAGTGTACCCTGGGGGTGGAAAGGTCAGGTCAGGGCCAGTGTGTGGTTCACATTTCTAGAACCCACCAAAATGGCTACACCAGGTTTTTATCCCTACAGTGATCCTGACGTGTGAGGGATCACTTCTATCCGTGGCCAAGGTACTTTTCCCAGGCCTAACACAGTACCAGCCAAGGTAACTGATGCTGCTGATTCCATCTGTGGGTCTTGTTGTGGCCCCAAGTTGCACAGTAGGAAATCGGGGCGTGAAGAAGGTGAGACCTGACCCCTCACAAACCTGCACAATGGTGGGAGGACAGGAGGAGGCCAGGGAGGGTGGGGGGCAGCTGCTCCGCCTGCCACCGTTCAGTCTCGGGACTGAGTCAGCATTTCCCCTGTGTCTGCAGCATCTCAAAGGCCTGTGTTGTGAACATAGCTCCCAACTGTGAGACACCTCTCACTTGCTATGGGTGTCCCCTTCCCTCCTCACTTTCTTTTTTTTGTTGTTGCAGTTTTTGGCTGGGGCCAGGTTTGAACCCCCCACCTCCAGCATATGGGGCCGGCACCCTACTCCTTGAGCCACAGGCGCTGCCCCTCCTTACTTTCAATCATGGAAAGAGGTGACTCCAAATCCCAGAAGTTCATCCTCTCCCAGTTCCAGGGCCAGAAATGCAGAACCATGGTGTAGGCAGGGCTGGACCTTCTGCAGCTCTGAGGGACAATACTCAGGCCTCTCCCAGCTCTGTGGCTGCAACCCGTGGTCTCCCTGGGCCCGTGGCCAAGCCACTCTGGCCCTGCTCATCCTCATGGGGACTCTTCCTCTGTAAATGAGTCCAAGTCTCTCTCCCAATGGGGACTTCAGTCAGTGGGTTTAGGGCTCACCTGAATCCATTGCGGCCTGATTACGTCCGTAAAGACCCTGTTCCCTGGAGTAAGGTCCTGTGCACATGTGCTAGGAGTTAGGGCTTCAGTGTTTCCTTTTGGAGGAAATAATTTAACCCATAATATTCAATCTCTCTCTCTATGTGTGTGTGTTTGTAACTATAAATTATGTATATATATATATTTTCTGAACTAGATGAAAATAATGCCCCAGGCTCAGAATATCTCAGGATATATCTCTTAAAAATAATCGTCACATGACATCTACAAACAATGATGATTCCCTTAAACATAGACTATTCAGGCCATACCCCAATTTCCACAGCCCTCACCCCAGTGCACAAGGAACACACATGTAACAAGTGTGACTATTTCTCTCTCTAAACACGTTCAGCAAGAATGAGGTGAGACTCAGTGTCCTGGCGGCCATGCCAGAGACAGGATGGGCCCACGGGAGACAGCATGGCCATGTCAGAGACAGGATGGCACACCAGAGACAGAACTTCCCTGCCAGGGACATAACACATAACAGTCCTGCTACAGACAGGCCATCCCTGACAATGACAGCAGCGCCTGTCCCCCCCCCCCCCACCCCCGTGTCTACAGTTGCTGGCTTCCTTGTGGCCACACGATGGCAGTGTAACCCACGGAAAGGCTGCTCTGGGTTTGCAGAGTTTGGACCTGTCCTCCTTTCCCCACCATTCAGGTCCTGACTTCCCTGAGGCCTGAGTTTTGCTCTTTGAGTGTGTCCCAAGTAAGCATCTCTCCCTTTCTGGCCCCCTCCCAACCCGCTACAGTGCAGCCGAGACTTAGCCAGCTAAATCAGAGCATGGGCAGCCTGGTAGTTTTCCTCATAAAACCCTGACTGCAGCTACATTGTTATTGGACAGTCCCCTCCCAGACAAAAGCTGTTTAGGTTTAATGACAGTCCAGCAAATTAGATTAAAATGAAATGACTATTTCCATTTTCAGTATTTCTTTAACTCCCAACCTTCTTCTGCAGACTGCAAAGAAAACAGCACGGTTGTTGGGGTTGTACCAAGCAAACTCCAGGGCCTCCGGTGGTGTCAGGAGTCTGCATCTTGTTTCTGCAGGATACAACAGATGTCCACATCAGAGACTTTCTGGCTTCACCGGCAAACGCTGCTTCTCGTATGGGCTTCTTGCCTTGTTGGTGTTTCTTGGAAAATCTTTTATTTCGGGGGAGGGGAAGGGGAAGGTTGGGGTGGAGGGAGGTAATTGGTGGGACCACACCTGTGGTGCATCTTAGAAGGGTACAGGCGAAACTTACTAAATGCAGAATACATACAAATGTCTTCATACAATAACTAAGAAAATGCCACGAAGGCTATGTTAAACAGTTTGATGAAAACATTTCAGATTGTATATGAAACCAGCACATTTTACCCCTTGATTGCACTATTGTACACAGCTATGATTTAATAATAAAAAATAAAATAAATGAATAAATAAAAAATAAAATATTTTGTACTATAAAAGTCACGTGTACAAATTTACAGACACTTCACAAAATAAGATGAAATTAGCCTTAATCTCCTCAACCTTACATAGCCACTGTAAATAATTTGGTTTATTTGCTTTCACAATATTGGAGATATGTTAATATTTTAATGAAATATAAAAGAGGAAAAAAGAAAGAAAATCTCTTGTTGTTTGTGGATATTGTTTAAGAGTCTGCAAAAGTCCACAAAATCTCCCTGTAAGTCTCCCTGTAGGCACTCGTCCTGTAGGCACACAAGTGTGTCCCACCATTGATGTGAACAGCCTCAGTAGTGATGCAGATTCCTGCTGTTTGGGCAAATCTGCTTGTTCTCATTTCTACTTAGGGGAATGTTCTGGAAAGTGGAGGTGGCTTTGCCATTTTGGTGCTAAGGTGCAGTAGGTCCACGACCTATGAGTGGTTTTCAGATCCCGTTTGAACAGGTTGTGGGGCCTCTCCAACCTGCTTCCCACACCAAGATTGGGGCTGGGGGTGTGTGGGTTACAACTACATACTTTGTGCTGTAAATGTAGGCTGGGAACAGCCGCAGATCAGCGTGGAGACAGCCTGGACCCATCCCTGGTCTTTCAGTACCCGTGATGGATCACGAGCAGAATGTTTCAGTGCTGTCCTCCTGGCCCTAGTTTGGGCTACATCTGAAAGAGCACATTGTCCGATGGATGCCCAGGTGGGCTCTTCTGAGGGTTGATGGTGCAGTCCCCTGATCCTGGGACCCGGAGTGAGGAACACAGATGCGGATCAGCTTTGTGCAAACAGATGGCCTTAGGAATGAGACACATGGAGCAATGTGAGTGCCCACAGGTGGATGGGTGAATGAACAGACAGGCTTAGGAATGAGACACACAGAGTGAGGTGAGTGCCCACAGGTGGACGGGTGGATGAGCAGACAGGCTTAGGAATGAGACACATGGAACAATGTGAGTGCCCACAAGTGGAAGGGTAGATGAACAGATGTGGTTCGTGTGTGCTGAATAGGAAGGGGCCCTCACATCTGCTGTGACATGGTGAGCTCCAGGACGTTGTGCTCAGGCAAACATGTCAGGTGCAACAAGACACAATTGCAGGATCCCACTTGTGGGAGGCCCCCAGAGTCATCATAGTCACAGAGACACCGAGTGGAAAAATGGGTGCCAGGTCCAGGGGGAGGGAAGGGGGCTTTATGATTAAAGGACAGAGGTCTGGTTTCAGAAGATGAAGTCTACAAACACACCATGGAGATGGCTGCATGGTGACGTCAAAGCACTTCATCCACGGAATTGTGTGCTTAAAAATGGTTCAGGCGTGTCTATAGGGTTGGGGGCTTGAGAGAGTATCTGCCTCTTTTAACTTGGGAGGGCTCCAGGCCAGAGAATGAAGCCCCCAGCCTGGTCCTGGGGACCCTGTGGGGCCTCTGGTGTGGCTGGGCTGGGCTCAGTCAGTGTTCAGCATCTGGAGGAGCAGAAAAATGCTCATCCCTAGGTATGCAGGCCAGGTCTGGGGACCCCAAGAAAGATCGCACATCACTAACGAGGCCCTCCTCCCTCCAGGGAAATGACTCACAGTGGATCTGGGCTGTGGGAAGGAAACCCTGTTCCCATGTCATGACAGTGAGAACTCAGGAGGCAGAAACCATTCCCTGGTGTCCACAGGAGTTTTGGTGGCAGTTACACGACTTCTGGTGAAGGCAGGTGTTTCAGCCCTGGCACTGTGGACATTTGGTGCTGGAGGCCTCTGTGGGGTACCCTGTGCACTGTGGGGGGTGGGGCAGAGTCCCAGGGCTCTGCCTACCAGGTCTCACCTGCCTCCCCTCTGTGACGAGCAGAAGTGTCCCCAAACATCACCAGTGTCTCACCTGCCTCCCTTCTGTGATGAGCAGAAGTGTCCCCAAACATCGCCAGTGTCTCCTGGGGCCACAGAATTGTCCCTGATTGCAAATCTCTGCCATAGATAAATAAATTGGTTAATAGCTTGACTGATAGAGATAGAGAAAATGGGCGGCACCTGTAGCTCAGTCAGTAGGGCACCGGCCAAATACACCCAGGCAGGTGGGTTCGAACCCGGCCTGGGCCTGCTAAACAACAATGGCAACTGCAACAAAAAAATAACTGACCATTGTGGTGGGTGCCTGTAGACCCAGCTACTCAGGAGGCTGAGGCAGGAGAATCGCCTAAGCCCAAGAGTTGGAGGTACCTGTGAGCTGTGACCCCACGGCACTTTACCAAGGGCGACATAGCGAGACTCTGTCTCAAGAAAGAGAAAATGATGAGAGATATGCACATGTATAGAGATAGACAGGATATAGATGATAGATTATAGATAGATGATAGGTAGATAATGAATAGGGAGATGATAGATATATGATTGGTAGATGATCGATGGACTAGACAGATGATAGATAAATCATAGATACATAGTGTATAGATAGAAGATAGATAATACATGGAAAGAATAGCTATGTAGGTGATAGATACATTACAGATAGATGATACATACATGATAGAGAGATGACAGACAATAGATGGATGGATGGACAACCTTCCCGCTCACACAGGGAGTCTCAGCCTCAGCCCTGCTGACGTTTGGGGCTGAGGGATTGTGGGGTATCCTGCGCATTATGGGGGTGAGGCAGTGTGGCCCCACATGGCAGGTGACAACCCCCCAGTGTGACAAGTAAAAGTGCTCCGTGACCTTGGTGAGCGTCCTTGAGGGAAGAGTCACCCCTGGCTGAGAGTCCCACTGCTCTCAGGAATGAGCAAGATGACATAGGTACTTAGAGACCTTTGTATGGTCACGTGGCTGGTCCCAGTAGGGCCTGTGGGGAATCCCATTTTCAGAGACATGACATAGTCGCTGTTCATGTCACTATCTGGTGTGCTAAGAGGACAAGGACCAAACTCACCATTGCCCTTCCCTGGGCACCCTGGGGGGTCAGGGCTGACTCCCTATTGGCCTCCCTCAGGCCCCTGAAGGTTTTCTCTGAGTTTGGGGTGCAGTTTTGGGCTGAGGGGTGGGCAAAGTTCTATGTGGAGTCCACGGAGCAGCTGGGCAGCATCTTGGTGCCACCACAAGAGGCCACTTTGAAAGGACACCAGCCTTGTGCAAGCGCCTTTGGGTGCCAGACTGAGCATCACGGGGTCAGGCGGAGGGGAAAGGGCTCCCTTCTTCCCAGAGAGCAGAGCGACCAGCTGTGAGGCACAGGACCTGGGTTTGGTGAGCTCAAACAAGCCCCCATTGAGGGACAAAACTGCGGCCGGTGACTGTGGGATCCTCTCTGGGCGGGCAGCCCTGGGTGCACGGCAAGGATGTGACACTGTGTCTGGGGCACAGAGAGGCATCCCAAAGCTTTGCTAGTATCCCTCTGGGCCCCCAACATTTCTGCAAAGCCGGTCCTCTGACTGGAGACCTGAGGTAGAAGTGGGAGGATTGAGGTTCTGGGCCCTGCCCTACAGAGGGAGCCTTCAGAGGTCACCTAGGATCTAAGGATAGGAAGGGGTGTGCCATCCCAGGGGCTTGCGGTGAGGGGTGGGTGGGTGGTGCAAGGACATGTCACCAGCTGCCAGGCTCCAGTGCCATCCTTGCATGGCTTGGACGGGGGCTCTGGATCCGGGAACACAGCTGGACAGTACCTGGCCCCTCCTCAGGGTCAGAAACATGTCCCGAAGGTTGAAAATCGGATAGAAAAGTGGTCAGCACACTCTTTGGTGTCATGGGGCAGTAAGCACCCAAGCCTGAATGCAGTGCGGGTCTGCGTGCACACAGGACTGGAGGCCCCACCCAGCCCTGTCACTTGTTAGGGTGCAGTGACCTGGCCCACAGGTACAGAGGGTGGCCAGGCACTGACCCCACAGGCTGGAGGATCTGCTTGAGAGTGGATCTGAAAGGGCGGTAAAACTTCAATGTTCCTGTGTATCTCTTTTTCTACTTTTTTTTTTTTTTAGACAGAGTCTCACTCTGTTGCCCTTAGAGTGCTGTAAAATCACAGCTCACAGCGACCTCCAACTCCTGGGCTCAAGTGATCCTACTGCCTCAGTCTCCTGAGTATCTGGGACTACAGGTGCCCACAACAACACCCAGGTAGTTTTTAAATTTTTGGTAGAGATGGGATCTTGCTCTTGCTCAGGCTGGTCTTGAACTGAGCTCAAGGGATCCTCCTGCCTCAGCCTCCCAGAGTGCTGGGATTACAGGTGGGAGCCAGCGCGCCCAGCCCCCTTTCTCTACTTTTAAAATTTTTGTTCCTTTTGTTTTTCTTTTTGGTTTATAGAAAGGCAATAAATCATTCCCTCATTGGAAGCAGCAGCTGGCAATTTGGATTAGGGTCTAAATATTTGTCGACTTCTGACAGACAACCAATGGAGGGCTTTTCTCAGTTGGCTGAGAGAGAAATGGAGGACCCGATTTGTTTGTGTGTTTGTCTGCTCTGTTGTTTTATTTGTAAGGACAGCATTGGTGAGTGACTCCAGGCCCCCTGGGAGAGAGAACGGCTCCCTGAGGTCTGCCTAGAGAGGTTTCGTGTCTCCCAGTTCATGTGGGACCCGTGGCTAGCGTGCTAAAAGCGAAGGTCTCTGGCTCCACGTGTCCATGTAAGTCTTGGCCTTTATCTTTCACTGTGTGAGTGTGAAATATTGCCTACATCTGGAAGGAATTAATAAATTAGATTATTACATCTCTGACATGAAAGCAGTGCTGTTTGGACTGGCTCGTGGAGATGCATAAGCGTGGGCACATAAATCTAATTTCTTGCAAGTTCACAGACTGTATGCAGCAGAATTTCTGCTACTTTAAATACACAATGTTGAAAAATAATCATTACAGAGACTACAAACTCAGAAATACATTAAGAATCCAGGTTTGTACAGGTACCATGGGCAGTGCTTCGAATGAGTCAGAGTGATTAAATAATTGTGGCTTAAGAAAGAAGGGAAACAGGTAGATACATGCTTTCTCTGTGGGGCTAAATATAAAGCTGTTGGTCTCCATTCTGCCTGCACAAAGCAATCACACATTATCTCGATTCGTGTTGGTTCCCAGATCCAGTGAATTCCCATCGCTTCTATGCAGGGTTGGAAACTCTGAGAAATGTAAATTTGTGTTTAATTCAGCTGAATCATCAATGTGATAAATTTGTTTCTATCAATATCAGTCATGCCTTATAGCATGTCAGCTTAAATAAAATTTCCAAAATCTTCAGGTCGCTTAAAAAGCTGGGTTCACATTATATTGGGTTAGTTCACGGGTAATCACTGGATACCTGGATGGCTTCTAAATACTGAGCCTTTGTTAGGAAGGATAATTTCAAGTCAATACACATTTAATTTTCATTGTTACATCATGTTTTCTCTCTGTCTTCGTGAATATGTTAGATTCGTCTACCTTAAGAAGGGCGGGGTGGGTGAACCGTTTAGTTTTCATGAACTTTGCTGCTGGGTCAATGCCCACAGGTGGCTGGTCCTTCTAAAGGGTCACCAGCCTGCTGTCCTGTGAAATAGGAGATTGTCACTGTGGTTGAAGGTTGTGACGAGTGTGGGTGGGGAGATGCTGTGGGGTGGAGAGGAGAGAAGAAGAGACAGAAACAGAGAGATACACAAGAGAGATATAACAGTGAGAGACCCTCGAGGGGCAAGAGAGAGAGGAAGGGAGAAAGGAAGGGGGAAGGAAGAGGGGGAGAGAGAGACACACAGGGCAAGGTAAAGACAGAACCATTGTGCCTTACAGCACCCACTTACCCCATCCCTCCTCTCCCTCCCAGTCTCTCCTCTCCATCCCAGTCTCTCCTCTCCACCCTGACCTCTCCTCTCCACTCTGACCCCTCCTCTCCACCCTGACCCCTCCTCTCCACCCTGACCCCTCCTCTCCACTCTGACCCCTCCTCTCCACCCTGACCCCTCCTCTCCACTCTGATCCTTCCTCTCCACCCTGACCCCTCCTCTCCACCCTGACCCCTCCTCTCCATCCTGGCTGGGCCATCATTGCCTCCTTCCCAGATCATTGGCAGAGCATTCTAATGGTCTTCTATTTTCTCACCTCAGGCAGAAAGTAAGGTTTTTATAAACTACATATCATTCTGTCCATTTTCTGCTTAAAACCCTTAAAGGTCCTTAGGTGGACCAAGACGGACCCTGTGATTTCTGCCCCAAGTTCACAGAGCCTGAGCCCCTCCCGTTACATGTAGGTGAGACTAGCCCACAGGATGGCTGTCATTGCACAGTCAGGTCACAAGTCAGCTGACTTTGCATTCTATCAGGTGGGCCTGACTGTGCAGGATATCCTTTAAAAGGAGAGAAAACCCCGGGGAGATGCTCTCCTGCTGGCCTTGCACATGTGGGGACCACCCAGCAGAGAACTGGGGTGTAGCCAACAGCCAGCAAGAAAACAGGGGTATCAGTTCTGCAGGCACAGGTGGTGAGTCTCCCTCGCAATCTGAATGATCATGGGAGAGGACCCTGTGTGTCAGAGGAGAGCCCCACCCGGCTGACCCTGGGGCTCAGCTGCTGAGACCCTGAGCAGGGGACCCTCCTCAGCCATGTGTGGACTTCCTTTTCACAGGAACTAGAAAGGGCTATTAGCGTGTCCTTCTGGGCTGTGACATTTGTGCCAAGTTTCCATGCACTAAGAGAACATTAGTACAAGTCTCCATGGCCCCCAGGAGAAACCCCAAATGACATGCCAAGACACACCTGGCCCTCCATCTGTGCATTCTCAACCCAGACATGTGGAGAATACCATCAATACAGCATCTGTACCAATCTATCACTAACCAATTACTGATCATCAATCTAGCCGTCTATCAAACATCTCTCTGTGTTTCTCACCCAGCATCTGTCTAGTAATCAACCTGTTCTGTACGTGACCATCCATATGTTCCCACATACTGATCACCTCTACCCACCACTTCTCTATCTGCCTCTCACTGAGGTAGCCCTATGGATCTCTATGCTCACTGCTCAAGACCCAACAAAGCCCACCAGCCCCCACCACAGTCTTCAGCATCTGTCTAGTAATCAATGTGTTATCTATGTGACAATCTGTATGTTCCCACATACCCGTCACCTCTCCCCATCAGCCTGTGTCCATCTGCTTCTCATCAAAGTAGCCTTACGGATCTCTATGCTCACTGCTCAAGACCCAAGAGAGCATTCTTCTTAGCAAAGTCTCTCAAGAATGGAAGAAAAAGTATCCAATGTATAAAGCCCTACTATGAAGCTAATTTATAGCTTTCGTATGAAGGCTATAACCCAATTATAGCACAAGAAGATGGGGAAAGGGGTAAGGGAGGGAAGGAGAGGGTGAGGGTGTGTGGAGAGAGGGTAAATGGTGGGATCACACTTACGGTGCATCTTAGAAGGGATAGGTAAAGCCTACCAAATGCAGAACACAAATGTTCTCACACAATAAATGAGAAAATCCCATGAAGGTTATGTCGATCAGTTGGATGAAAATATTTCAGATTGTATATGAAGCCCGCACACTGTACCCCATGATTGCACTAATGTACACAGCTATGATTTAATTAAAAAAAAAAAAAAAAAGACCCAACAGAGCCCACCAGCCCCCACCATAGTCTTTGGCTAGAGTGTCAGTCATGGGGCTGGACATGCTGGGGCAGGGTCACCGCAAAAATGTGCCTTGCTTCCAGCACTGTGGACTCAGACCTAGGGGACCACAGCCTGGCCAGGACCCACCTGAGCTCCCCCTTGGGAGACCTCCCTGAGGACCCCAGACCAAGTGACACTTCAGTAATGTTTACTCAGGGCTTGGTCCACAGTGTTTGGCTGAGGTGAGGTATCTGCCCTGCCCAGCTCCCTTCAGAGGAACCTGGTTTCTCTGTGCAGACCCTGACAGAGTCTGAGATGGGCTTTGCTATTTCTCCTGGTTGCATTTCTTCACCAAGACCCCAGGGCACCTTCGCCTAAAAACATATATGTCCCAAAGTCCTGTCCCCGAGGCCTGTGCCTGGTTGGCCCTCTGCCTGCCCACTGTCCTCCTATTGAGAGGAGCAGAGAAGATGTGAGACCTCCCCAAAAGGTATGCAGTGAGGGGTGCAGGGTCCCTCAAAATTCATATCCACTCAGACATGTGAATGGGACCTTATTTGGAAAATGAGTCTTTATTGCTCTAACTAAATGAGGAATCTAAAAGTGAGATCACCCTGCATTAGGGAGGGACCTAAATCCAATGACAGGTGTCCTCCTGGGAGACAACAGAGGAGACACACAGACACCACTCCATGTGGAGACAGAGGCAGAGACTGGAGTGATGTGACCACAAGTCCAGAGACGCCTGGAGCCCGCAGGTGCTGGGAGAGGCAGGAAGGAGCCTCCCCTGGGGCCTGTGGAGGAAGCAGCCTTGAGACCTGCACCTAGGACTCCTGAACTGGGAGAAAATAAATATATATTGTTAAAAAACTCTCAGTTTGGGCTTATTTATTAGGCAGTTCTAGGAAGCTGAAATGTCCTAATGTGAGCATGGTATGATGGGAGAAAACCGTCCTATTCCCCTGCCAACCTGAGAGCAGGTTTGAGCCCAGGAACTAGCCAGCCTGGCCTCCCTGCATGTGAGCCCTCCTGGCTGGGATCTAGAAATGGCTGTGTGACCCTAACCAAGATCCCCCTCAGAATGGCTCTTTACTGGAGATTCTGAGTCTCTCCCACATGTGGACCCTACAGTGACTTGTGCCGGGGCGCTTCTAAGCAGGGGTCCCCTTACAGGTAGGTGTCTGCAAATGGGCAAGTGTCACCTGCGGTGTTCCTCCCAAAAGGCTCTTTGATATGCAGTCTGACACTCATAGATGGTAAAAAAGAAAACTCAAAAAATTTTAAGAAACCCTAATTGCAGTTAACATAAAAGAAGCTACATGGTGTTAATTGGTCTGTCTCAGGCCTAATTTGGGCCTCAGAGACCATGTCCCTCAGCTGCCTCTCCCAAAGTGTCAAGGGCTCACATCTTTAATTCAATAACCTTTGTGTTAATTACCTCTTATAGTGGGAGCCTTTTATTATGAAATTTCAGTGCCCGGTGGCCTCAAGATAAATAAATTAGAGTTGAATTAGGGAAGAAAGGCCTCTCTCTAAGGGAGAATAGGAGAGACATTTGGACATCAAATTGGGATGAGGAAGCAGTTCCCCTCAGTCCTGCTCTCTGGGAAGGGGCCCCTGGGCAGCCCTTCCGTGATAGGCATTTCCCCTATGCATGAGGCTAGCCAGGCTGGGGGTCTGTGAGGGCAATGGGATCCCATCTAAGGGAGGGGGAATGAAGGATCATCCCTGAGGCTGTCCTGGACAGTCCATATTCCAGTTGCCATCACTGGAATCCAGCCCCTGCTGGAGGTCAGGTTGTGGTGCTCAGAGGTCAGGGACATGGGAGGTGGAGCCACAGGGGGGCCCAGACCTGGGGAGAGAGGGAGAAGGACAAGAACACAGGAAGGGATCCCAGAAAAGCACAGGCTACATGACCAAGTGGGCTTTATCCCAGGATCTCAAGGCTGGTTCAATATACGTAAATCTATAAACGTAATCCAGCACATAAACAAATTAAAAAAATAAAGACCATGTGATTCTCTCAATTGATGCTGAAAAAGCTTTTGACAATATCCAGCATCCCTTCATGATCAGAACACTTTAAAAAATTGGTATAGAAGGGACATTTCTTAAACTGATAGAGACCATCTACACCAAACCCACAGCCAATGTCGTATTGAATGGAGTTAAATTGAAACCATTTCCACTTAGATCAGGAACCAGGCAAGGTTGCCCATTGTCTCCATTGCTCTTCAACATCGCAATGGAAGTTTTAGCCATTGCAATCAAGGAAGAAAGGGCGATCAAGGGTATCCACATAGGGTCAGATGAGATCAAACTTTCACTCTTCGCAGATGACATGATTGTATATCTGGAAAATACCAGGGATTCTACTACAAAAGTTTTAGAAGTGATCAAGGACTACAGCAATGTCTCAGGCTACAAAATCAACACCCATAAATCTGTAGCCTTTGTATATACCAACAATAGCCAAGCCAAAAAAACAGTCAAGGACTCTATTCCTTTCACAGTAGTGCCAAAGAAGATGAAATATTTGGGAGTTTACCTAACAAAGGATGTGAAAGATCTCTATAAAGAGAACTATGAAACTTTAATAAAAGAAATAGCTGAAAATGTTAACAAATGGAAAAACATACCATGCTCATGGCTGTGAAGAATCAACATTGTAAAAATGTCCATACTACCCAAAACAATATGCAATTTTAATGCAATTTCTATTAAAGCTCCATTGACATACTTTAAAGATCTTAAAAAAATAATACATCATTTTATATGGAATCAGAAAAATCCTCAAATAGCCAAGACATTGCTCAGAAATAAAAACAAAGCAGGAGGAATCACGCTACCAGGCTCAGACTATGCTACAAATTGATACTGATCAAAACAGCATGGTACTGGCACAAAAACAGAGAGGTAGATATATGGTACAGAACAGAGAACCAAAAGAGGAACCACACTAACTACTATTATTTGATCTTTGACAAGCCAATTAAAAATATTCAGTAAGGAAAAGATTCCCTATTTAACAAATGGTGCTGGGTGAACTGGTAGGCGACCTTTAGAAGACTGAAACTAGACCCACATCTTTCACCATTAACTAAGATAGACTCTCACTGGATTAAAGACTTAAACTTAAGACATGAAACTATAAAAATACTAGAAGAAAGTGCAGGGAAAACTCTTGAAGGAATCGGCCGTGGGCAAATATTTTATGAGGAGGACTCCCCAGGCAATTGAAGCAGCATCAAAAATACACTAATGGGACCTGATCAAACTAAAAAGCTTCTGCACAGCCAAGAACACAATAAGTAAAGCAAGCAGACAGCCCTCAGAATGGGAAAAGATATTTAGAGGTTATGCCTCTGACAAAGGTTTAATAACCAGAATCCACAGAGAACACAAAAGTGTTAATAAGAAAAGAACAATGATCCCGTCTCAGGGTGGGCAAGGGACTTGAAGCGAAACTTCTCTGAAGAAGACAGGCGCATGGCCTACAGACACATGAAAAAATCTTCATCATCCTTAATCATGAGAGAAATGCAAATCAAAATTACTTTGAGATATCATCTAACTCCTGTAAGATTTGCCCACATCACAAAATCCCCAAACCAGAGATGTTGGTGTGGATGTGGAGAAAAGATAATACTTCTACATTGCTGGTGGGAATGCAAACTAAAACATTCCTTTTGAAAGATGGTTGGAGATACCTAGAGATCTAAAAATAGACCTGCCATTCAATCCTATAATTCCTCTACTAGTTATATATCCAGAAGACCAAAAATCACATTATAACAAAGATATTTGTATCAGAATGTTTATTGCCCCCCAATTCATAATTGCTAAGTCATGGAAGAATCCCAAATGCCCATTGACCCACAAATGGATTAATAAATTGTGGTATATGTACACCGTGGAATATTATGCAGCCTTAAAGAAAGATGGAGACTTCACCTCTTTTATGTTTACATGGATGGAGCTGGAACATATTCTTCTTAGCAAATTATCTCAAGAATGGAAGAAAAAGTATCCAATGCATTCAGCCCTACTATGAAACTAATCATAGCTTTCATATAAAGGCTATAATCCAATTATAGTACAAGAATATCAGTAAAGGAGTAAGGGAGGGGAGGGGAGGAGGGAAAATGGGTGGAGGGAGGGTAATTGGTGGGATCACACCTACAGTGCATCTTAGAAGGGTACAGGTGAAACTTACTAAATGCAGAATATAAATGTCTTAACACAATAACTAAGAAAATGCCATGAAGGCTATATTAACCATTTTGATGAAAATATTTCAGATTGTATATGAAACCAGCACGTTGTACCCCATGATTGCTTTAATGTACACAGCTATGATTTAATTTTTAAAAAAAGATTATTTTGCCCAAGTTGTCTAAGACATTACTTCAAACCTCAGTATTTCTTTGTCTATGCCAACATAACTATCAGAAATCCCCATAAAAGAAGTTCCTTTCCCTTTTTAAAACCACCAAAACCACAGCTATACAGACGTACAATCCCTGTGGATTTGCCCTTGTGAAATTCCTATTGCTTTTAGCAGGACACACCCATTCCCTGAAGAATATTCAACATTTTTCATCTACTCTAATGAGAGAAAATTTTCTATTAATAAAGCAGTGGAAACAGTTACTAATGTCTTATTAAATATTCAATAATGGAGATTTTTCTGATCCAAGGGCCAGTAATACACAATATTCAAGATGTGCACCTTCCTAGCAAAGGAACTCTTTTATATACTCTTCAAAATTAAGCAGTTTGACATATCACCCTAAAAGATAGGAAGATCACTAACTGCTTCTGACAGCCTACCCTGTGCCAAGTACTGTACTAAGCATCTTATTTAAATTATTATTTTATAGGCAAGTAACTGAGGTTCTTACAGATTAAATAAATTACCTACAGAAGGACACATCATTTCAAAGGATCAGCCTCCAAAACACAAGCCCCTTCAAATCACACTATAAACAACCCTAATGAGAAGGTATATAACACAAAAATGTAAATTAATTCACATCTCAGCCCTAGTTTATAGACAGAATATAGCTCCTTTGCCTTGCCTGTAGTTAATATAATTTTCATTCTCATGAACCCCTATCCCCTGCATAGTAAAAGGAAAATTAATAAATGTCAAATCTGCTTTAAACTTTTAGTTCAATTCAATAATTTGAACTGTCTCCACAGATAGGATCTAATGTTTATCTGCATTATAATATCCCTTGCCATACGGTAGCAAGACTCATGATAGCAATGCAAGTAGTACCTCCTCTACTCTAGGAATTAAGCATTTTAAATTTGCTTCTTAATGTACTAAAGTGGGAGAAAAGGATTTTAGAAAGTCCTCTCTATAGACGGTAGAGATACAATATTATAGTCTTGGAACAAATTTTAATGGAGGACCTGCATTCTTTCCATAACCTTCTCTCCTTCCCCACCCCAAGTAAATAGATTCCTAGATCAACTAGAGCTAATTCATACATATTTGGAAATATATGCTTCTTCAGAAAGAGTGCACATCACAACCTAATGAATTTTCTCAAGGAACTGGAAAACAGAGAGCAATCTAATCCCAAATTTAGCAGAAGAAAAGAAATGACTAAAATTAGATCAGAAACAAATGAATTTTAAAACAAAAGAATTGGCTCAACAACATAGCACAGTTGTTATGGCATCAGTCACATATACCAAGGCTGGTAGATTTGAACCTGGCCCAAGCCAGCTAAACAACGACAACTGCAACAAAAAAAATAACTGGGCATTGTGGTGAGGGTCTGTTGTCCCAGCTACTTGGGAGGCTGAGGCAGGAAAATCGCTTAAGCCAAGAGTTTGAGGTTGCTGTAAGCTGTAGCATCACAGCACTCTACCAAGGGTAACATAGTGAGATTGTCTCCAAAAAAAAGAGGAAAAAAAGATTATAAAAAAAATTAGTGAAACAAAAGTTGGTTCTTTAGAAAGGTAAACAAAATTGACAAATATTTGGCCAGATTAACTAAAAATGGAAGATCTTTACTAACCTCAATCAGAAACGAAAAAGAGGAAATAGCAACAAATACCACAGAAATAGAAATGATCATCTCTGTTTACTACAAAAAAACTCTATGCCCAGAAACTTGAAAACGTGGAGGAAATGGACAAATACCTGGAATCACACAACCTCCCTAGACTTAACCAGGAAGAAAAAGATATCTTGATCGCGCTAATATCAAGAACCAAAATTGCAAGAACAATAAAAAACTTCCTTACAAAAAAAATCCTGGGCCACTGGCTTTCACCAGAATTTTACCAAACCATTAAAGAACTTGTACCTATAATGTAGAATCTATTTCAAAACATTGAGGAGGAAGGAATCCTCCCCAACATGTTCTATGAAGCAAATATCACCCTAATACCAAAACCAGGAAAAGACCCAACAAAAAGAAAAACTACAGACCAATCTCACTAATGAATATCAATGCAAAAATACCCAGTAAAATCCTAGCATATGGAAGCTACACAAAAAATTATACATCATGATCAAGAAGGCTTTATCCCAGGGATGTAAGACTAGTTTAACATATACAAATCCATAAATGTAATTCACCATAAAAATAGAAGGAAAAACACAGATAATATGACCCCTACAATACATGCAGAAAAAGCATTTGACAAAACTCAGCATTCTTTTTTGATGAGAACACTGAAGAAATTAGGCATAAAGGGGACATTTCTTACATTGAAAGAAGTAATTTATGACAAACTCACACCCAACATCATACTGAATAGACTATAACTGGAAGCATTCCCACTTAGAACTAGAGCCAGACAAGGATGTCCTTTGCCACTGCTATTCAACACAGCTGAAAGTTTTAGCCAATGCAATCAGGCAAGAGAAGAATATCAAGAGTATTCAAATGGAATCAGAGGAGGATAAACACTCACTCTTTGCTGATGATATGATCTAACACTTATAAAACCCCAGAGACTCAACCACAAGACTCTTTGAAGTGATCCAAAAATACAGTACTGTTTTGAGATATAAAGACAATGTCTATGCCAGGGGTCCTCAAACTACGGCCTGTGGGCCACATGCGGCCCACTGAGAACATTTATCTGGCCACTGGGCATTTTTGCCTCTGCTGCCTGTCCTGTTTAGCAGCAGACTCATCCCAGGCCTGCAAAATCTGTTAGCGGAAAAACCATTGGTTACAATCCCAGCCAAAACGTGTGGATCAACTGTAAAAGATGCAAAAGGAGTTCCAATTTAGATTTAAAGAGCTTTATCTCCATGAACAGGACATACAGCTTTTCCATAACCCATTTTCTATTGACATTGAAAATGTGGAGGTTAGTCCCTCAAGTCGCCTCCCTGCCCGCCCTCTGCCAGCTGTTCCATCCAGCACCACCTTGGGCTGGAATCTCCTGCAGGTGGGAGCCAGGCACTGACGGTGCAGCAGGGGCAGCCAGCACTCCTGCAGCTCTGGCTCTGCGCGGGTGGCAGCTTTCTGGCTTCTCCATGGGGCTGGCCTGTGGCGCCCGGATGCTCTAAGAACATTTCCACTGTTGCTCGGAGGACAAATGTAGTGGGATTCAGAATTCCTGGAGAATTGCCTTTGTGAGAAGCTGGAAGTATTTCTTTAAATTCCTTCTCTTAGTTTTTCAAAGAGACATCAAGAAACCATGAACAACATTAGTAATGAAGAGTTTGATTGCCACTTGCTTGATGAAGGTTTTACTGCCAAGGACATTCTGGACCAAAAAATCAATGAAGTTTCCTCTTCTGATGATAAGGATGCCTTCTACGTAGCAGACCTCGGAGATGTTCTAAAGAAACACTGAAGATGACTAAAAGCACTTCCTCGTGTCACTCCCTTTTATGTAGTCAAATGTAATGACAGTAGAGCCATTGTGAAGCCCCTCACTGCCATTGGGACAGGATTTGCTCAGTGTTAGCAAGACTGAAATACATTTGGTGCAAAGTCTCAGGGTGCCTCCAGAGAGGGATATCTATGCAAATCCTTGTAAACAAGTGTCTCAAATTAAGTACCCTGCCAATAATGGGGTCCAGAAGATGACTTTTGACAGTCAAGTCGAGTTGATGAAAGTTGCCAGAGCACATCCAAAGGCCAAGTTGGTTTTGAGGATTGCCACTGATGATTCCAAAGCAGTCTGTCAACTCAGTGTTAAATTGGGTGCCACACTCAAAACCAGCAGACTTCTTTTGGAACAGGCAAAAGAGCTAAATATTGATGTCATTGGTGTCAGCTTCCATGTAGGAAGTGGCTGTACTGATCCTGAGACCTTCGTGCAGGTGATCTCTGATGCCCACTGTGTCTTTGACATGGGAGCTGAGGTTGGTTTCAG
>CAUYON010101227.1:0-25967 GCA_963573935.1 Arctocebus calabarensis | reverse complement strand
GTCACTAATATATATAATTATGCTATTTTTTAAATGAAAATTTTAAGTTATTGTTTTAGTAAAAACAAAACAAACACAGATAAAAAACTAAAGGCTTGAGGGTCTTTTCCTAAGAAATGCAACCAGTGTAACATGGTTTCTCGTACCCTCAATGAATTTTGTACCCAACAATAAAAAAAAATAAATAAATAAAAGATAAGTACGTTCTAGTGGATGAGAAATAACCCCCCAGAAGATTCAAGGGCTTGCTGCATTAGAAAAATGTTTCGGGATATGCCAGGGGATCTCATCCAAAATAAAGGATTTATTAAATAAATATTGCTTCTTGCATTTTATTTAATATTAATTAAATAAAATATTGCCTCTTGCAACTCCCACCATAAGGAAGGAAGCCCACGGGTGACTTCAAAGACCAATTTATGATGTTCATGAGCAGTATATGGAATTATCAACAATGCCAGGCTTGCTGCATAAATGGACATGTGTTGAGACTCTCAAAGGAACATCAGCAACAAAAGAGAACAGAAAACATGAAATTCTATCAAGTTTCTAACCTAGTACATCGTATATCAATTAGCTATTGTCATATAACAAACCACAATAAATTTAGAGGCTGAAAACAACTACCCTTTATTTAGCTCATGAATCCATCAGCAATTTGGTCTGGGCTCAGTTGAATGGGTCCTCTGATTTTGTCTGGGCTCACTCCTACATCTGTGCTTAGCTGCTGAGTCATCTAGGGATTGCTGGTTTGGGATAGCCTCATCAGAGACATGTCACCATTGTTCCCTGTGTTCGCTCTCTTCCCCAGCAGGGCTACCCTCATCTCATTCACATTGCATCCGGGCATGGCTCCAAGAAAGAAGCACTCCAGACTTCTGGAGCACTCAGCAATGACACACCACTTCTGCTGTACCCTATTAGCCAAAACCAGTCACAGGAAGCCCAGATTCAAGGACAGGGGAACAAGATGCCCCCACTTCATGGAAGAATTGCAAAGTCACATTACAAAGAAAATGGCAATGGGGAAAACTGAAAGCTTACTGCCATTTTTACAGCCTACCTGTCTGCTAGAATCTGTACAAATGAGCATTTGTGGGGCCTTCCAAAGAGCAGCTGCTAAGAGGGTGAGGAAAGCAAGAGCCTGGTCAAATTCCCAGGCCAGTCATTTCAAGGCAAGTGTCAGAAATTCCTAAATAGATCTGATATCTCTCCTTAGAAACATGGCAGGACAAAGTGGCCCTGGCCAAGCACTGACCTTCACTGTACCTTTCTCTTCCTCTAAAGTGACCTCTATGTGTTTCCTGTCTTCTTTCAGAGTCAATTTACAAATGATTCCAGTGACTTCTGCCTTTGGAACAGAGCAAATATGTGAATATACTGAAAGGGACAGACAATCTATTCAAGAAAAATGGAACAAATTCTTACAAGCTACCTGGCATCCTTTTGGCATGATTTTTATGACATGCTTTCCTTCAAAGGAGAAGAGAGACAAGGAAATAATGTGACACATAAACTACACTATCAAGTCTACACACACAAAGAAAGACACAGAAAGCAAGGAGAAAAGTCTGCCAAAGATTGAGGTTGAGCCAAGAGAGCCATATGTTGTTGGGAATCTAATCTTTGCAATTGACCTTGAGGCTGTGGAGTGAGCTGGGTGGTGAGAAAAGCAAAGCAGCAAGACCTGGTACAGGTAACCCCAGCCCCACATCTAGTCATTAGGAGATCCACGTGACAATTATTACCTTTTCCTTTAAAAATTGGCATTTAATGAAACAAAGCACAATTTCCTAAATCTCCAATCCAAGTTTTCACTTTTATTTGCAAAAGTCTTTCCTCTGGCTTTTTTGTTTGTTTGTTTGTTTCTGTTTCCCTTTTTCCTACTTTTATCCTCTTTTTCCCTTCCCCATTATGAAAGAATGATTTTCAAGCTTTGCTTTCTTGTCAAGTTAAAAGCCCGGGGCAATCAACTAGCAAACCTTTTGTTTTCCCTCTTTCTTTTCGGTAGATTTGCAAGGTAGCAGAGGTGCTGTCAGTGTTACCTCATCAGCTCCAAGAAAAGAATGTGTAAGGAAAAAAAGAAGTAAGTGGGCTCTCACTCCTAAAATGCCTATAAGATGTAGATTTTAAAAGACACATCCTAAGGGGTCAAGCAGAGGGAGCTGAAAAATCTTTTAGGTTTTAAAACTCAGTGGGCTGGTAGCTTGAGGAGAATTTAGACACCCTCTAGTTGCAAACCACTTTGATCCTCCCTAAAGTAAGGAGATTCCTGGCTGAGTTCAAGAAGACATCGTCTACCAGTCCTAAGGACAGTTCTTGCATATGAATCAATAAGATGCTCTAAATTGAATTTGCCCTAATGAGCTTTGTGTATTCAAAAAGACCAAATAAAGGGGGGCAGCACAGTGGGGTGGTTAAGAGCACAGACCCAAGCCAACTTCCCAGGTTTGAATCCAGACTCTACTGGTATTGTGGATGGACTGATCCCATCCTCCAAAATCCGTATGCTGCAGTCCTGACCCGCAGCATCTGAGAATGTGACCTCACTTGGAGACAGTTTTTACAAGGTCATCAAGTGAAAATGAGGTTCTTAGGGTGAGATCTAAAGCACATAACTGGAGTTGTTATAAAAAGGGGAAATTAGGACACACAGACCAGCACACAGGGAGACCGTCGCATGAAGATGAAGGCAAAGGTCAGAGTGATGTGTCTACAAGCCAAGGAAGACCAAAGATCACCAGAAACCCCCAGAAGTTGGAGAGAAGCCTGGAACAGATTCTCCCTCATAGAAGGAGCCAAAGCTATCAACATCTTCATCTCAGACTTCTGGCCTGCCGAACTGTGAGAGAATAAAATTGGTTAAGGTACTCAAGCCGGGGTAATTGGTCATGGCAGCCCTGCCCATTCATCCAGCCCCTCCCCATCTGTCTGAGTGCTGCTGGGCAGGCCCTCTCCTTGCCCCATCTGTAACATATGGATGATCACACTGGTATCTAACTCAGAGGGCTGCTAGGAGGATCAAGTAAATGAATGCATATGTGCAAGTGTTTCAAAAAGATGTTGACACAAGAAAGAGGCATTTGAGTATTTGTTAAATAAAAATTTGAAAAAATCCACATCTGCACAGGTCATTATTGGAATTATTACTGAATTTGCCTAACTGTTCTATCTGTGTGGTATTAGAGGGGAAATAAGAAATCCTTCCAAAAGCCTAAAAGTCATCCCTCATTCCAAACATTGTCCACGAATCATTAAAATTAGAGCTTTGTTGTTTTCTTCATTTTTCTTCCAATAGTATGATCTGGCAGGGCCTAGGACCTTTGGGTTTCTAATAAATTATTAATCTAGGAGTTAATAATTCATGTTAATTGGTGCTATAAGCCACTTTCTCTGGCAAATGTGAGCAAAGGTCACAACTTTTGAACAGTAAAGGTGAAACCTTTTCTAAGATTTGTTTCCCCCCCATCATCTATCATAGAAATATTAAGATACAGAAAATAAATTTTAACCAGAGCTGGGAAAGCAAGATAATTCCAAGGGTGAAGGTCCAGACCTCCAGTTGCAATGTGTAGCCCAGCTATGCCTCCAGAGCCTCACTGGAAAGAGAGGAAGTCTCCAGGGAGCGCAGAGGCCTCCACCCCAGGAGCCTGCCCAGAAGGATCCAGCCACGCAGGTTTGTGAACCTCTGACAAGATAACGTACAATAATTCAAATGTTGACTCATTGATCAAAAAAAAATTTTTTTTCAGAAAAGAAAAGAAGGCATTTGAGAGACTAGCTCACCGGCAGGATTTTTCATAACAAACTATAATTCTTCTAAATTACAAGGCACAGACTTAAGAACAGAGACCATTCATTTATACTGGGGGACAGCCACAGAAGTCTAAGCAAAACTCTTTCCACTGTTGACTTCTTTGATTTGAATTAACATATTTAAGCTCTGCCTTTTCTTTCTTCCAGAAAGAATTTGAGGTAATGCCTGATTGCAGGCTACAAAAGGCAAGAAATAAAAGGCTCCTTGCCTGGACAAATTTGCATTCACTTTCTAACTTCTGGATTCAGTCTTGAGTCGGTGAGGCAGTGACAAGGGGTCCAGGTGTGCTGGGTGTTTTATACCTTTCTTAGTCTTAATGATCATTTGAAAGCTTCATGTCAAGTCACAGAGTATATGATGAAATAACTTAGCTATTTATTATTTATCTAAAAATTAGAAACCCAAAAATATTTTCCTAAAATAAAGATTATTCTTAGTAATTTTTTCAGTCTTGATTAAAAGATAGATGTAAAATATGCAAAGAATGATGTCTGAAGACTTAAGATAAAATGTACATGGAAATCACTCGTTTAAAGAGTTTCAAGGCTACAAGTGAAATCCTTCAGCTCTCATTTTTTCTGAAGAAAATCCGAGTCGCATGTGCTTTCCATTGAGCTGCTTTCCAGCCATTTATATAGTAGGGAAATGTATATTTGGCAACAGGTCCTATTTTTAGGAGTCCTTGAAATTTGCCCTTTTGAAAATGTTTTCGTTTTTGGCACGTATGTGGGTTTCAAGCAGAATGAAAACACAAAGCAAAAAAGAAAAATACGTTCAAAAAGGAATGATTTTTCCTGCCCCATGTAGCACAATAAGAAAGTAATCATTCAGTGTGACTTTAAAAATGGATCCTTGCCTAGATTTTCCAACTATTTCCTTCTAAACGAGCGTTTCTCTACAGAACTGAACTAATGTAAAGAGACAGGTTGTGCCCGTGCCAGAATTGAACAAGCAAGAAAGGACGGAGACTGTGTTTTCACAGGAGGGACTTGGCAAAATAATCCCCATCCTCCTCCCCTGCGCGCAGCCTCATGGGCGGATTCCGGAGAAGGTGCCACATGCCCAGGTCGTGACCTGCCGTGGTCTTCCCAGCCTGACTCCGGAGCATCGCTAGATTTCTATTATTTGCAGTCAGTAACAAAGATTCATCCTTGTGTCCATCGTGCAACGAGGAGAATCTTTGTCACTCAGTGTGATTAATAGCTGGACCTCACGAGGGCAGAGGGAAAGGAAGCCCTTCGCTTAGACCCCTGTGGATTCCGCGCAGGCTTCGTGGAGTTTTGCTGCCTTTTGACCAATCACGAGTCCAGAATTCCACCAACTGAGGAACGAAGGTAAGCAGAGTGTTTCATTCTGGGCTGTGTGTGTCCGACCCCAAGTCCTGGATCTGTAGTCCAAGGGAGCTGTGGGACTCTGCCCAGCGGCCCGGCTGACCCTGAGGTCTCCCGGCTCCGTGATGCTCCACGAATTGTCTGCACCAACCTTAGACAGCGTCCATTATAGGACGAAACATAAAAATAAAAGAGAGATGCCATGTTGAAGGAGTGCCTACCTTAGTCTGTTGGCCTTCAGGGAATGCACGGCAGACCCCTTTCAAACTGAGAGACCTGAACACTGAACCCTGGAGAGGCTGGGACTGCAGCTCAGCTCAGGGAGCCCGGGACAAGCAGCGAACCTGCGTCACGTCAGCGCCCCGCTCTGGGGCTCATGGCTACTCTTCTCCCCACCGGCCTTTTCTTTCACTGTCTGAACTCCTGTGTTTTTATTATCATTGTGACCCCACTTCTTTTTTTCTTTCTCCTCCTTTATGAAAATGGCTGGATTTATCCCACTTGTTCCAGACCTTTAACTTCCCGTCCTCCCTACTGGGACAAATCCAATCTTAGCTCTCAGAGGGTCAAGGAGCCCCTAAGAGTGAGCAGTTCCTCGCCTTCATCTCACTTGCAATCAGCCCGACTCAAAGTTCTCTTCCCAGAGGTCATTCGGTTTCTTCCCTTAGCAAATGTGTAAAAATGCTGAGATCAATAGGATTTTTTCCTTCTATCCCTACCCAAGGAAAAAGCAAACGTGGGCTACCCTTGCCATCCCTAATCTTCAGCCTCTCTGATCTTCCATCATGCTTTGGAAAGTCGCATCTCAAGGTGCCTTTTCCCAGGCTCATCCATCAAATACTCAGGCTCTTTCCCACTGGACTTTCCCCTCCCTCCTCCTGGTGCCAGAACTGGCAGGAGTGTCGAAGCTCATTGATGGGGTGTTTGGGTTTTGTTTCCAGCTCTGTTGCTTTCCACTGGGGAAGCAGCACCTGCCCTGACTCCCCAGCCCTCTATGGGAGCCTCAGCTCCCCATCAACTCCCTGAGCAGGCGTGTTCTCCATCCTCCCTCCCCACTCTCCTCTACTCACAGATCTGTTTCTAAACCTCCAGCTCCCTCTCTCTTGCCCAATCTCATCAAGAAACCTTTCCACTCACTTCACAGGGCAGCACCTGTCCTACCCAATCTAACAATCCTCTTAAGCCCCTGCAAAGTATTGCCAATCAACATTCAGGGAGCTCTTTGTCCAATTTGGGAAATTTCCCACTGCATCCTGATCCCATCTGCTTCATGACAGGCTGCAGTAATGACAACTTTTGGGTCCCAGACGCTTCCTCCGCAAGTTTGTTCTGATTTGGGGTATGTGGCTTCACCCTGCACCCCCTCATTTCTACTCTGCCCAAGCTCCTGAGGACAGGGTCCACTTGTTAGTCTTGGTGGCACTGTGTGTACAGTAAATTATGACACTAAAGTGGGCATTAAATTCTGATTCTATGGGTGTATAGGAACCCTAATCATTCCCTCCAAGTCCAAGAAAGTGCCCTGCCTACAAAACATGTCATTTTGCAACCAAAGGCTCTCTACATTTACACTGAAGGTTCAGCCCAGCATGGTAGGCTTTGCAAGCACAATTTTAATCCCTACTCCTACCATCCATTTTTGGTTGACATGTTCCTAAGTATTTAAGTGAGTGAATATTCCTTTCCTCCCACCCTAACCACCTCCACACCACACACATACCACTGATTTTGCCTTAAGGAAAAAGTAAATGTAGATTCCTCTGGCTTTCAGCAGACAAGATAGAGAATTAGTTTCTTCTATGATCCTAATATCTTCCATTTAGAAAGCTAAATGGAAGTGACATAAGAAAGCTGTGTCACTGCTTAGGCACATGTTAAGCTAGAGAATAAGCTACAACTTGGGAGCACCAAGGATGGAAGCACCCACAAGCTCATCTGTCCTTCCCAGACCCCTCCGCAAGTTCCAGGCTGGATTGCCTGCCCTGTGTCCACAAGGTGCCTCCGAAGCACACTAAAATAGCCCTCCCCAAAGCCACCTCCTTTGCTTCTCTCCACAGGAAAGCCAGGCAGAGACTCGAGAGCTTTCCTGGATGCCTCCCTTCAATCATCCCACACATCATCCAAGCCTCAGTCCTGCTGGACAGATGACCTAACGTCACCTGAGCCTGGCCTTGCCTCTTTGTCCCCATGACTCCCCCTTCAACATAGAACTAGGTGTGGCCTTGGGGTGCCTTAACCGCCTTATC
This sequence comes from Arctocebus calabarensis, assembly GCA_963573935.1. Lineage (NCBI taxonomy): Eukaryota > Metazoa > Chordata > Mammalia > Primates > Lorisidae > Arctocebus > Arctocebus calabarensis. Next base: position 18,573 of record CAUYON010101227.1, on the reverse strand, counting down.
ACCTGCACCTTGGGTTCAGCCGCACACCTCTGTCCCCTCTCACCTTTGGAGAGCTCTGGGCTAGAGAGCTGGATTTGGGGGCACACAAAGCTCAGTTCTCAGTATTTCCTCTTCCTTTGCTTTGTCCCTCAACACACACAGTAGGTGGGGGAATGAAGCATCTTTCTGGTAGATTCTATAAATAGATGTAATAGGATGACAGCAGAAGTTACTTCATGCTCCAGAGGGTGGCATGCAAGGTTCTCTAAGGTCTGGACTCTGCTGTGCTTTAATCTGCAGCCATACTGAATGGCACAATTGCCAAACCCACCAGCCCTCGCCCTCATGCACCAGGGGAAAGCTCTTTCTCAGCATCCACACAGCCCCACACAAGCCCCTCCCCGCTATTCACAGAGGAAAATCATTTGTAAGCTTGCTCAGATGTTGTAGCCTCATCCATAGTGCTGCCTCTGTCAGCTCTGGCTGTGTAACAACCACAACAGACATTTAGTTTCTCACAGATCTGGAGGTCAGGAGTCCAAGATCAGGTGCCAGCCAATCTTGGTTCCTGGTGAAAGCTCTTCCTGGCTGGCTGAGTTCTGTGTCCAGGGTAAACTGTCCTCAGTGGCTGCCCATGGTGGGGGCAGAGGGAAAAGAAGAGAGAGAGAGAGATCAATCTGGTGTCTCTCCCTCTTCTCATAAGGCCACTGATCCTATTAGATTAGGACCCCACCATTTGACCTCATCAAACCTTAATTACCTCCTAAAAGTCCTATATTCAAATATAATGACAATGGGGGTAATGGCTTCAACATAAGAATTCTGAGGGAACACAATTTAGTCCACAAATCATATATAACCATACCTCAAAACCCTACCAGTACATGCTAGAATAATAACCACCATTGATTCAACAGGTCTACAAACAGTGTGATGGGTGCTTTAATATGGAAGTTATGTGTAATATATTTTATTGTGATTATACCATGTTTCATTATTATTGTTTGTTAAGTAGAAATATAATATGCTAGTACACCTTTTAATTTGTACCTTGTGAAATTAGTAAGATCTGGCTATTTATAACTTAAAAATGTTAATTTCAGTGAGTTAAATCCAATATATATGTGTGTAATTTGTCTTTATATGTTGATCAACTATACAAAAATTTGTAATTTAACATTGATTTACTGATATGCATACCATTTGTCCCACAAAAATTTTAAAGAAAAAAGGTCACAAACAACCAGCGTGATTATACAAATATCAAAATATATTTTATGAAACTAAGGAAGTTTCACAATTGCCATCAATCTGTGAGTCATAACAGGAAAAAAGAACTGATGGACTGATAACGATAAAGGCCCACTTCACCTGCCTCTGAAGGAGCCACACCCTCTCTTCTTTGCTGAATTATTAAAATTGAGAGACAGAAGTTACCATTCTGGAAATGGATGGATGGCGTCAGCTATACTGTAACAAGTTAGATTTTTTTTTTCCTTTAGCTCATAGTTCCCTCTCACATACTTACTGAAAGACGGGAAATAAAAAATGCTAGGGATCATTAAACACCAGTAGTCATGTGGTATCTGACCATATCTTCAATGTTTATTAAAGCTGATTAAAGTTTAATCTTTAATCTCACTTAAATTACACATTAAGAAAAATTTCGGCCTGTATTCTAGAAACTGATTCCTTATGAAACTAGTCTATAAAATAATCACATTAATTAACAGAAGTCACACAGGAAAGGCAGATTGACTGCGGTGACTATCACTGGCCTAACTCATGCAGTGTCAAGACTTACTTCCATGAGGCACTGAGGCTGCTAAGAGTTGTTTGTTGAGAAGCTGCAGAAAGATTGTACTTAGGTGTTCCCACCAAACAAAACTGTGAGCCCCAGAGATGAGAGATGAGAAGGCGTTGAATGGTCTGCCCTCCATTATCCCCATTTTCTAAGGCCAATACAAAGAGTCTGCATTACCCATGCATTGGACTCTCCTATGCATATAAGGAGCCATTAAGAATTGCCATTACTTTCCAATGGAAATGAGTTCATGCACTAAAAAATAAGAATTCATCCACATTAGATCCAAACAGACTGTAATATCTACAGGTAGAGAATTGGAAAACCTCAGTATTTGGGTAGAGGTGTCTAGAAATGCTACCCTACAGGGCGGTGCCTGTGGCTCAAAGGAGTAGGGTGCCAGACCCATATGCTGGAGGTGGCGGGTTCAAACCCAGCCCCAGCCAAAAATTGCAAAAAAAAAAAAAACAAAAAAAAACCAGAAATGCTACCCTACAGCTCTCTCTGCCCCAACTGAGCCTCCTCCCCACTCACAGCCACAGCCCTCTTCACCTAGACTTGGGACTCATTTTTAGTCGCCACTCCCTTAGATGTGAGGTTCCAGAACTTTCCTTTCTTTTCAGACTACCTTCCTCTTGATCCAAGGTTCACACACTAGTTTCCCTGGAGCTTTTCTTATTCTTTATTCTTAGAAACATACTCTCTGCGGGAGCACAGAGCCATTGACTTGCACATTCTGAAAAGGAAGCCAAACCGTGTCCTCCCCAGGTAGGAGCTCCACTTTCCTACTAGTGATTGAGAATGGTTCCAGACACATGTAAACTTTGAGAGGCTGTAAAGGAACCCTTCCTTTCATCCTCCACCACTTTCCATCTACACACTCACCTAGTTTCCAGAGCCTGCTCTCCCGGACTCTTTCACTCCCACCTCTGGATTTGACTGAGCTGGACACCACATGTTGGCTTCTGAAGAATGTGACTGCAAGTGACTGCCGCTCTTCCCTCTAGCTCCTCACTTTACCTCTCTCACATATAACTTTCTTTTTGTAGAACATTTAACAGGAGGATTCTATAAAGATGCTGGTGCCTCCTATAGAAGTCAAAGAAGCTACCACCCATTACTGCTAATAAGAGCAGGGACCTCACATCTTAAGACTATTTCCTATTTATTTTCTGAATTCATTGGAAGAGATTCATGGTTTGATTTTTTTTTTTCAAGTACAGTTGACATTGACCAACACAGGTTTAAACTGTATGACCTACTTTTAGGTGGATTTTTTTCAATAAAAGTTACAGCAGGTGTGCCAGCTTCCCCTGCCTCCACCTCTTCCATGTCTGCCTCTCCTGACTCAGCAAGACCAACCCCTCCTCTCCTTCCTCCTCTTCAGCCTGCTCGACATGAAGATGCTGAGGGTGAAGATCTCACAATGACCCACTTCCACTTAAGGAGTAGTGAATATATTTGCTCTTCCTTTTTCTTAATAACATTTTCTTTTTACTAGCTTACTTTGTTATAAAAATACAATATATAATATATTATAATATTATATATAATATAATTAATATATAATATATAATTTTGTGTTAATTGAGTGTTTATGTTATCAATAAGGATTCTGATCTTTCATAGGCTATTAGTAGTCTAGTTTTGGAGGAATCAAAAGTTACATGTATGGAGCATATTGCGAGGGTACAAGTCAAATCTATCAAGTATAGAACACGGATGTCTTAACACTATGCTTAAGTAAATGAAGTGAAAGCTATGTTAATTAGTAGGATGTAAGCACTCCAATTTGTACAAATAATCAATACATTGAACCCCACAAAGGCATAAATGTATTTATGATCTATGTATATGTGACTTAATTTTTAAAAAGTTATATGTAGATTTTTTCCTTCAGGGGGGTCTGTGCCCCAAAACCCTGTGTTGTTCAAGAGTCAACTGTAATTTATTTGCTTTTTCCAAAATTTGAGATGTACTTAAAACTTCTGATAGGTCCTTTCTTGTACAAAATTAAATAGCATTTGTCTGAGAAAACGTGAACCTGGAAAAGCACACAGTTCAATGTGAGTTCCAAAAAGATGTACTTTCCCATCTATGTACCTTAAGATTTACCTAGAATTTCATTTTATTTGTGCCCAGACATTTATCAAATTATATTTGAAGAAGGGAGAATGCTTATCCTTGAGAAGTAGATAGGACCAGAATAGAGCTATTAGCTAACTTAGAAAAGTTAAACACTTCTAAACGGCATCTGAAAAAGTAAACCGTTTTTCAGAGGTGAACGTTTTATTTCTTTTTCATTACACAATATCAAATGTCATAAAGAGATCAAGTTGGTTTGCTCCTATTATTCAAAGCAACACAGAAAGGTTAATCATTTAGTACTTAAAAGTGTTCTCTTTTTTAAAGAAATGCATTTTAGAGATTAATGAGACATTGTAGGTATAACTAAATGTAATCTTAGACTAGATCTCATATGGAAGGAAAAAAGGTGATAAGGACATTATTGAGTCAATTAACAAAATTGGAATATGGATCAGTAGATTATTATGTCTATTGATGCTAAATTTACCTACAGTTAATAAGTGCACTATGGTTGTATAAGAGAACAAATAGCTTTGTTCCTAGGAAATACACACTGAAGTATTTAGGAGTATAGGAATATGATATATGCAACTTGCAAATTTTCAGGAAAAAATATTGTTCATGTACATTATGTGTGTATGTATACATATATATACATATATATATAGAGAGAGAAAGCACCCAAATGATAAACCAAATGGAGTAAAAATGTCCATAGCAGAGGAATTTGGGTAAAGGGTACTTGTTGTGGTTTTTAAAATTTTTGTTACTGTAACTTTTCTGGAATTTGAAATTTTTCCAAACTAAATTTTTTAAAAATTACATACACTATTGTTTTAAATGACATTTTGAAGTAAAGTTGGAGCATGAGGAGACAAAAGGGAAAAGCAAGTGAAAAATTAATTTCAGGAAAATAATTATCTGAACATCTCAGTGGTTTCTTCCCATCTTCAGAGATGGGTCAAGGTCATAAATGTGCATTGTGCTCTGTCCACCAGGTTCATTCTCACCTCTCCAAACCTCCCCATTAGTAAATAGCCTTAAATGGCATTCAATTTGGCTGAAAAATATCTATAAAGAATACTTGGGAGGCTGAGGCAAGAGAATTGCTTAAGCACAAGAGTTGGAGGTTGCTGTGAGCTGTGACACCATGGGACTCTGTCGAGGGTGACATAATGATAGTCTATCTCAAAAAAAAATCTATAAAGAAAACTATGGAAATGGGCATCTTGGTGGGAACGCCCCTTACTTTGATTCACATGCTGCTCACAGAGCAAACCGCTGAATGAGGCACATACATTTCTATGCTAACCCCTAGGGGGAGTACCTTGGGATCCAAGTTCAAAGGGATGAGGCTTCAAACTTCCCTTTCAATGCCATAAACCTTAAACTCCCCTTGAAATAGACAGCTATGTTCCACCCCAAGAGAGTAAACTATTGTCTTCTAATAATAATAATCACTACCATTCTATTCTAACTTTTTGAAATATACTAACTCATTTAATGTTCATAACAATCTTATAGGAGAAGTATTATGTTTATTTCCAATTTACAAATGAAGAATCCAAACTCAGTAGAGAATACATAACTGGCCCAAGGTCATACAACTGGTAAGTTGCTGAATTAGAATCCAGGAAAGTTGACACCAAATCCCATTCCTAATTACCACACACAGCCACATCCCTCCATGGGCTCAGACATCAGTCTTTCTCTGTTTGCCAGCTGAAACAATTCTAATTATCCTAGTTGACTACCTGGGATGTCACTAGAGATGCACTATTGTCTTTGTTCACAATCTCATTATCTAGATTTTATAAAGAAAACCCCTCTGGAGAAGTAAAGTTTACTCTGTGGCCATTATGAAATTTCTAGGGTCATGTTCAGCATTTGTTCTTTTCGGTGAAGGAAGACCACGCCTCTTGAATGAGCTGAAAAAGCTAAGTAAGTAATTGCTTCTCCACGAAACCTTTAATAACTTCCTCATAACCCAAAATGATCTCTCTTTGGATCCTTTGTGAATCATTGGGTGGCCTTGATCTTCCATAACAGTGAGAAAGGTACCATGTTGTTGGACATAATCCTTGAGTGGCATGACCTAAGACTTGTTTGGTTGGTTTAGGTAGGACTTTACATAGATTCCAATCAAGAAACCCATTTTCTCTTTCTCAGGGATCATGAAATCCATGCCGGGCTTTCTTGGAATGAAGAACCACTTACCTCATGGGCTTTCTTTCCCCACTAGAAAGTCCCACAGCAAAAGTGGTGGGGGGAGTATTACAGAAGAGGTTATAGTACTAATCTCTACTAATAGTTCCTACTACTAGAAATAGTAGTGATGGCTAACATTTTACCGAGTATCAGGCACTGTTCTAAATATTTAAGCTCATCACATCCCTATAATGTAAGTAACCATCAGTATTCCATTTCACAGTTGAGAAAACTGAGGCATAAAATAAGGAGGGTATGTTGGCCATTGGAAAGTCATATTTTGCAACCAGCTGGTATTGGGCACAGTCTACTGTAACCAAACACCCTGCATCTCAGCAGCACAGACTAAGGTTTATGCCCCACTCATGACACGGTCTGATCAGGTATTCAGCAGCAGCCTCACACAGTGTGATTCAGAAACTCTGGCCCCTCCCTCTTGTGCCTACCCCATCCTCTGGGCCTCAGAGTTCTCCTGGGCCTGCTTCCAGCTGGTGTTGACAGAGGAAGCCTCAATTGTGGTCTCTGAGGGACCAAGAGAAAAATGAGCATCTTGGTGAGCATGCAGCTCTTAGAGAGGTCACAGAGCCCAAGGTGGTGTGGGGGAGAGAAGAAGAGTCTTGTCCCTGACCACCTACCCCATCTGGATGCCACCTCCCCTTTCTCACCATGCCTCCTAAGGAGAGCTAACATCCACATAAATCAAACTAGGAGGCTCGGAGCCTATAGCTCAGTGGGTAGGGCACCAGCCACATGCACCAGAGCTGGTGGGTTCAAACATGGCCCAGGGCCTGCCAAACAACAAGGACAACTATAGCAAAAAAATATCAAGGCATTGGGAGGTGGAGTGCCTGTAGTCCCAGCTACTTGGGAGAATAAGGCAAGAGAATCACTTAAGCCCAAGAGTTTGACGTTGCTATGAGCTGTGACACCATGGCACTCTACCAAGGGCAATATAGTGAGACTCTGACTCAAAAAAAAAAGAAATTAATTAATTAAAACAAATCAAATTGGGACTTTGTACATTTTTGAGAGCAATCAGTCCTTGGAGTGTTCCAAGATGGGATTTTCTTCCACAACTAAACAAAAGCCATGGAGTGAACCAAGGGCCAGTAGTGTGTGGACATTCTTTGACTCACCTGAGCTTCAGCCTGAAATAAGCAAAATGCTGACACTCTGACATGGCTGTGACTGGGGCAAGGCTTTACTTCAGATGGCCTGTTCCTGAATGCTTCGGCAGGGCGTGGCCAGCCTGAGTCTCACTCAGTTTCCACCAGGCCTTATTTGTTTATTAGCTCACAAAATTTTCATGAAGTTAAGCCAGGCATAGTGGGGCTTATCTAACAATAGTTATGAGCCTCCAGGAAGAGAGGTGGCCCTAAAACAGATACTCATCTGAGGTCAATCACCTTCCTCCAAGTACTATTTATTCTGAATTTAATTTAATTCATCAGTCAGACTTTCCTTTTCAATTACAGATGGTAGAGAACTATCTTATCAACCATGAAATTCTGGACATTCAGACTTTGATTGGTCCAAGAGACAAATCTCTACATTGACATTAAAATACCTCTCAAAGATCTGCATTTTGCTTACTTTATTCTCTCAGGGGACTTTTATATAGTATAAGTATCTTTAATAAAGCATCATTAATTCAATGTTTCTTAGAAACTGTTGAGTCAGCATAACATTTTCCCTGACCAGTTTGATTCTTGATGCCCTAACCTATGCTTGAAGCCCAGACCCACCCAGGGGAGGGTCAGGCTTCTCATATTCTCAGAAGGGACAAGCTGTCTCTCTAAATACCAAAACTTTTTTTTCATGAATTTAACTGGTTTTCCCAGGAAAAACATACTGTTCAAGAACCACTGCAGTGTTCACTGCAAATACAGAGGCTACCAAAAGCACACATACACATTTTAAGAAAAGAACAAACTGTATTGAATTTGTGATAGTCAAGTCATGTTTGACTTCTGCAATTACAAGGGATGTTCAACATAACTTGTGCTCATATTTTGTTACCAATATATATTGACTATTAGAATTTTAGTGTAGTTTTCTTTTCCTTTCTTAAAGTGTTTATATGTATTTTGGCACTGTCTGTAGATAGCACAAAAATTTTAAAGACCAAATACAGAAATAATCCATTCTCTCTCTGCTTCTTTATCTCACTCTCTCTCTCTCCTTTTCTTTCCTCTCCCTCCACCTTTTTCTTTCTCTCCCTTTTCTTATACCTACCTCCTTTCTACCCTCTGACAGCTGTCAAATAAAAAATGAGAAGGAAGGAAACTTCCCAAATAAAACTACACAAGAAAATCCATTGAGCATAATATCTGTGTAATTCCATATGAAAATCATTGTGTATGATCTGACAGGATTAGAGAAAACAGACAGAAAGGAACAGCTAAAAACCAAGACATGGAAGAAGCCCAAGAGCCCATCGATCCACACATGGATTAATAAACTGTGGTACATGTATACCATGGACTATTATGCAGCCTTAAAGAAAGATGGCGACTTATCCTCTTTCATATTTACATGGATGGAACTGGAACATGTTCTCCTTAGCGAAGTATCTCTAGAATGGAAGAAAAAAGTATCCAATGTATACACCCCTAATATGAAGCAAATTTATATCTTTCAAGTGAAGGCTACAACCCAATTATTACACAAGAAGACAGACAAAGGGGAGAGGGAGGGGGGAGAGAGGATAAAGGGTGAGGTCAAACTTGTGGTCCATATTTGAAGGGTCAGGAGAAAACTTCTAAATACGGATCAAAAATGTTTTCACATAGTAAATGAGAAAATCTCATGAATGTTATGTCAATCAGGTTGATGAAAATATCCCAGATAGTATGTGAAACCCGCACACTGTACCCTATGATTGAATTATTGTACACAGTTATGATTCAATTAAAAAATATATAATATACTATTTAAATATTGGAAATTCCAGTAACAACATAATCCATTTAACTGTGAGGGGTTTTTTGTTTTGTTTTGTTTTGCTGACCTATGATTATTTCTTCTTTTCCATTATAACATAAACCAAATGGAAGAAAAATTTATTGAGGGGATTGTGAATACCAAATTTATTCCTAAATCAAGTTTCTTACAAAGCTTAATCAATAAAATTCCTGGGCAAGAGAGACTATTCGGATAATTCCAAGTAGTATAATACTGAGATTAGATTCTTTATATGAACTTTCAATTCTTTCATTGATCTAGACATTTCATGGTAATCTATTGGTCCACAGTCAACACTTCTTATTCTAAATTGGTCAATCAAATGCAGACGCTGCCATGCTTGGACCGTGTGTTAATAGATTACTTTCTCTGAATTCTATTTCTACATATAGATGGTTGCAGGAGACTCACAATGGAGTAGAAAGTATATCTTTTCCTGCATGTGTATGCTTGTATATTGCATTTGAAAATACACGAAATCACATTTTTTCTCTTTTCCATTTTGTACTATTTGTTATCTTCCCACATAATTAAGAAGTATTAAATATGGAATGATAACACATAATATTTGACCTTCAACCTTTCAGGAAGCTTTTCTTACTTCCTGTGACCCCTACCACATATCTATGGATATTTGGCTACAAATATGACACCTGTTCTTATCATTTCATGAAAATATGAAAATTATATCCATAAAAAGAAACCAAAAGATTTTCAGTCTTTGCGAGTCATACAGACAGCAGAAAAGCCAAGGCATCTATTGAAAATGATTTCTAATTTTGTACTTTAGATTTAAGAAGATACCATGCCGTTTTCTTAGAGGGCAAATGAAGTGGACATCGTTGTTCTTTCTGCCCTGTTTTCTTATCTCATCCCTATCAGGGAAATTTTAGGTGATGAGACTGGCTGCATTTGAAGTAAAGGTCAGCGCAGAGTGTCTGTATATCACCATGGTTACTCCTCTTGGTCTCACCCTGCTAGTTCTCAGAACTAGATCCACAATTTCTAGATGATGTAAGTTAAGTAAACTGTTAACATGTTTTCCTTCATAAAGGAGTGTGTGAATAAAAAACAACTCTCTCAGTAATATTCTTGGTGTGTTTCCCAACACTGTTTTTAAGTGAAATTGATCATTTCTTTTTCAAACACATTTTACATAACTATTTTATAAACTCAAAATCCTTTAGTAAAAAAGATTTTTCTGCTTGCCAGATGGGCAGTGCTCATTGGATGTCAGGATAGTTGAGCATCAACAAAGCAAATGATAGCAAAGTGATTGATTAACTAAATGGAATAATTTATTTTAATAGAAACAACTCTGCATTTTATATTATCGCTGAAACTTTCTACGAGATTATTTCCTAGGACTAGACAACCAGTAATGTTGATTATTAATATATTTGGGGAAGGCTTCCTTATTGTTCTGGTGAAAGTAAGTATGAAGTCAAAAAGAATTTATTTGGAATTATATTCAGACAATCACTCTTCCTCATTTTAAATAAGAACAGTAATGCTGACCAGCGTACATTATCGGTTTGGTGCCAAGATCCAGTTTTAATAAAAACTATTAAATATGATATAAATAAAGATTGATAAATAAATATGATCAATCCGTCTGCAAACAGGAAAGGTTCTGAAGGAAGACTAAATTTTCAAAATCTCTCCAAGAGTAGCTGGTTCTGTGATGTTCAGTAAGATTTTACTTTTCTAAAATGTCAGTAGGGAGAAATAACCATACTCACCTGTTAAGTTATGAGGATTCAAGGAGTTAATATTTAAAGTTTATTTAGAACAATGCATGTCATAGGCTAGTAATATTTATGTTTGTTAAATAAATAAACTGGAAACAGTCCAGAAGTCAATTTGATACGTATTCTTCTTTGTTTTCATCTTAGTGAGTACATAGATGAAATTAGAAAGATGATAAAATTTAGGGAAGCACCCGTAGCTCATGGAGTAGGGCGCCAGCCCCAAGCACTAGGGCTAGCAGATTCATACCCAGCCCAGGCCAGCTAAAACAACAATGACAAGTGCAACAACAACAACAAAAAAAAATAGCAGGGCATTGTGGCTGGCACCTGTAGTCACAGCTACTTGGGAGGCTGAAGCAAGAGAATCCCTTAAGCCCAAGAATTTGAGGTTGCTGTGAGCTGTGACACCACCGCACTTTACTGAGGATGACATAGTGAAATTCTGTCTCAAAAAAAAAAGATGCTAAAAGTTGAAATACAGGTCCTACTTGAACAATCAAGCAAAATAGTGCTATTAACCTATCCCCAAGGTAATTTTTAATAGTAGCATCATCTACAATTTATTACAAATCTATTATTAACTGTTACTGCACCATTATCTTTAAGTACATTTTTATTTAGCCTCTCCATTATATTTTGAGTAGGCCTTATTTTCCCACTTTAAAAATGTGGAATCTGGGCAGTGCCTGTGGCTCAGTCAGTAAGGCACTGGCCCCATATACCGAGGGTGGTGGGTTCAAACCCGGCCCTGACCGAACTGCAATAAAAAAATAGCCAGGTGTTGTGGCGGGCACCTGTGGTCCCAGCTACTCTGGAGTTTGAGGCAAGAGAATCGCCTAAGCCCAGGAGTTGGAGGTTGCTGTGAGCTGTGATGCCACAGCACTCTACCGAGGGCAATAAAGTAAGACTCTGTCTCTATTAAAAAAAAAAAAATGAGGAATCTAATACCAGAATAGAGTAGGTATAACACTAATTGCCATTCATCTGGGCTACATTGAGTAAATTTTTTTGTCATTCCAAAGTTGAACAAGCTCATCCTTGGGGTGCATTTTAGTTTGCGACTTTGTATAGGGATAGAATTGCCTCCTACGGGAACAGGATGCCAGCCACTGTGGAGAAGCGCCTCGGAAGATCATAATGACCCAAACTGAAGTGGTGCTATTATAAGAATTGAGAGTGGCAGCTAATGATTCCTGGATCACATGCCAGCAAATCTTTCACTCCAGATATCACTGTCTGCATTACAAAGAGAGCTGGGCATGCAACTGTGTTCAAATGTACTGTTTTTATCAAAAAGTTCTGAGTAACTTACCAAGACTGCATTTGAGAGAGGTGGGGCACTGCAGATATTGGAGGTCAGACCACCAATTAAAAAAAGTCACAGAGAAGCAATAAAAAGAGAGTACATTAGCCCGGAGGACAGATCAAAGTGGAATTTGAGGAAACAGAAGATAAAAATGATAATAGATGAAGAGGATAGAGTGGAGGAGGCTAGTATCATGCCTGAACCAAATACACCCAATAAAGACGAGCGAATGGTAAGGAAGAACCTCTCAAAACATTGTAGACTTTCCTTAAAAATGTAGAACAAGGGAGGGGGGGGGAAGACTGGTGGCAGGAGGGCAATCGGTGGGACCACTCTTACGGAGCATCTTAGAAGGGTACAGGTGAAACTACATGCTGAACATGATGCCTTAGCAAAATAACTAAGAAAATGCCATGAAGGCTGCATTAACCTGTTCGCTGAAAATATTTCAAATTGTATATAAAACCAGCACATTCTACCCCTTGATTGCATTAATATACACAGCTATGATTTAATAAAAAAAAAAATTGTAGAACAATAATGGCCTTTAATATAGTTAACTATCATCAGGATGCTTCATTTGCACCTAATTGCATTGGTTTAACTCATTCTGAACTAGATAACTGGGAGTTGATTCTGGGATGTTTTATTAAGAATTTCTTTTTTTAAGCAGTGCTGAAGTAGCCCCGTGGTGGACACTGCGTACCTGCTTCAGAGCTGAGGCAGAAATTCCCCCACTTGTCAAAGTGGCGGCTTCTAGAGGTTGAGGATATTGAGACATTGACCTTGGCCAAAGGGAGCTGCTCCACCCAAGGGCATCCCAGTGTAGCCCAGATCTAATCACTGTTGGATACAGGATTAAAAAGTCCAGCCCCAGTTTATAATGTTAAAAGAAAGCAGGGAGGTGGGTAAATGTAACTTCTGGTGCCAAGAAAAAAAAAAAAAAAGAAAAAGTCTAATCCCTTCCCCTTGATTCGGGATAATCCTGAAGGGCAATTTGAGCTTCAAAGTTTCCAGCTGAGGACTCTGTTCTGATAATAAGCCTTCAATAGCTCCCTCTGCTCAATTCTCCTTCCTTCATTCCTTCAAGAAAATGCCCAAGAGCACCCCCAGCAATGCCTGTGCACTTGAATCTCCCGGTCAGAGCCTCTCTTTCAAATATAACCCAATCTATGCTGAGCTCAACGTCCTCCTAAAATGTGTGACAGTCAGATCTTGAACTTGGAAGTAAGACAAACCTGAATCTTTTTTAAAAAAACAGTCCCTTACTAACAATTGTGTGATCTCTGGCAATTTCACCATTATATAATGAGAAGAACAATGACCCTTACCTAGTGTCGCTGTGAAGATGAAATTGCATAATAGACAAGCTTAATTAACATTATACATGCCTATTATAGACACGCATAATTTACATGCTTAATAAATATTCAACAAGTATCATCAGTAATTATAAAATTAATGTTATCTGGGCTTCTCTAAATCTTCATATTAAAACAAACAAACAACAACAAATTCCCCACTAGACATTCGTTTTCCTAGATACACAACTCCAATGAGCCATTAGGCTCTAAGTGTAAATAGCAATGACCACAATTTGCTTCCAGAGGAATTGCACTAGTCCTTGACATCATTTTACAGATTAAAAAGTTAGTAACAATCAACAAATTGAAAAACTGCTATGATGATGACTTTGGATTCATTTTGCTATAGATTTTATTACAAATGAATACAAGTTCACTTTTTATACAGGTCCAAACTTATTTCAGTTAATGAAAGAAAATGAGTGCCCTGAACAGCTGAAAGCCTCAATTCAAAAATGAAAGTGAGAATGGCATGAAGTAATTTGCATGATTTATAATAACGTATCAAGCAACAGTAATCCATGAAACAAACTTTATGTGATTCTGTAGAATAATGAAATATTTCTCATGGTTTAAGAGCATTCAAATCACCTTTCATTTATCTGAATACTCTTGATGTTACTTTTCTTATCATCAAGAGGTTGATGGAACTTGAAACCAAGCCAAGTGGTGCTTAATCCCTGCTTTGGCTGATTTCAAAAATCCCTCAGTCAGCCTCAGACCTTGGGTGATCAGCTGCGTAAGAGCTGAAGCAGGAGCAGCTAGAGAAATACCACAGGCATGAAAGGTTATAACTGTTCTTTGAATGAAACTGTTACGGGGTAGCCAAGTATTCTTATTCTTACCATGACTTAAAAAACATTGTATGTTTGATACTTAAAGAAGTGATAGTCTTTCAGCAATTATGTTTTCAAATTGAAAATATTGTGCATTGCATCAAATGCATTTTCAGACAAAAAATATTTTTGCCAAATTAATATTTGAGGAAATTGTAATTCAAGTGAAGGTTATCTAATGCCAAACTATATATACTACTAGGTTCTCAAAGTATTTGGAACTTCACTTTCAGAATCAAAAGTATAAAATTATTTGCACATGGAATAGTTTGAGGTTTTCCACTACCATAGGGGCATAAAGTAATATAAGTTGTTATTCTAATCTTCTGAAGTGTCAAGTATTTTTATATGCATTCAAGATAAAGTAATTCAATGAAACATGCATGCATTAAAGATGGAGGGTAAAAAGCAAAAGGAACCATAAAAGGAAACACTCAGTTACCAAAATCCAGGAACATCAAGGGAAGCTCAGTAGAAGAAATTTTTGTTTTCCACAGATTTATGTATTGTAAACCCCATCACAAAGAAATCTCCTCATAAATTTCTAACATTAATTGCATTAATTTTACAAATGCAAGTTGAGCTTCTATGCAATAGATTTTACCTTTGTTTTTAAGAGGAGTTGAAGTTTTATAAAAAAAGGAATAATATGTGTGTTTCTAAACAGAAATTTTAAAAATTGTACATATTAAACAGGTCATTGTCTGGCAGGAAAAAGAAACTATGAACTCAGGTAAAATTTCTCATTAATATCACAGCACTGGTTTTGTCAATTTCTGATTTCACAGAAGACAGCACTGGTTATGAGAAGATTTTGGCCAATGTAGACATTCTCTTATTCTGCCTTTATTTGATAGAACAGTTGCAATTATTTACTGCAAAATTTCTAATAAATATAAAATTCTCCATTTACTGCTTTCACGTTTGCTAAAAGTGTATACATTTAGCTTCCTTAATATTTAGAGTAAAAGAGATGAGCCTCTCTGGATGTAGATAACAGATGCTGGATATGCAGAGAGACAGAATGTAGATAGGATATCAGTTAATGGAACTGAAATGGTTCCCATAGCATTTTCTTTTCATATGGAATTTTTCTACAGTTACAAAATGCACAGATATCCCAGGAGGCATATATTAATCATGCCCATCTGTTCAATTTAATAAAAATCATTCCAAGATTTCTTCTTTACTGCATTATATGAGGGAAGGGATTCAAAGGCAAAGAACAAGTTCAAATCCATTATCAATACAAAGTTGTATAGTAGATTATATTACAAGAGAACAATTTTTGCTGATTAATCAAAAGTTGAATCTCTGCCTTTTTCTTACTATTTTAGATATTTTTTTTTTTTCTGAGACAGAGCCTCAAGCTGTTACCCTGGGTAGAGTGCTGTGGCATCACAGCTCACAGCAACCTCAAATTCCTGGGCTCAAGCGAGTCTCTTGCCTCCGCCTCCCAAGTAGCTGGGACTACAGGCACCCGCCACAACGCCTGGCCATTTTTTGGTTGCAGCTGTCATTGTTGTTTGGCGGGCTCTGGGGCTGGATTCGAACCCGCCAGCTCAGGTGTACGTGGCTGTCGCCTTAGCCCGCTGAGCCACAGGCACCAAGCCTATTTTAGATAT
Organism: Arctocebus calabarensis; assembly: GCA_963573935.1. Lineage (NCBI taxonomy): Eukaryota > Metazoa > Chordata > Mammalia > Primates > Lorisidae > Arctocebus > Arctocebus calabarensis. The sequence continues at coordinate 2,648 of CAUYON010101227.1, read as the reverse complement.
TTTTAAACATTAGTTTTCAAATGTTCTTCAATAATCATTAATACAGCTAGTATTAATCATTCTAACTCACATAACATTTTTATTGTTTTAGCTCCTTATCACCTTAATTTCTGAATATATCATTTTATTGTACCCGTAGCATGTGAATCCTGATAAGAAAAAAGGAAAATTGCAAGCTCAGAATTTCACCCTTTATTTTCATGTACCAAGAGTCAAAACGATTAGGAATTGATCTAGCAAAAAGAATAATTTATTCGAAAGTTGGTGCTAAAAGACTGAGTTTTCATTCTCAAGAAAATACTTGCCTGCAAGTAGTTGGGCAAACATTGCAGCATGTTGCTTGAAAAGACATGCAAATCCTTAAAGAATCACTGAAATATAAAGAGTCTAGGACCCCACGATGCCTATCTGTCTCCAGGGCTTGGTTCAACTTCATTTTCCCAGAGCTGTCCCAGAGACAAGAAAAGAATGGAAAAACCATTTTTTGTGGCCCTTATTTCTATAAGCACCTGAAAACGAAGGTCCAATAACAGGGGCCACCTTTCATGAACTTAGGAAAAAACACATAAAAGAAGTACAACTTATTCCGGACATGGTTTATGGACAGAATAACAACAACATAAAAGAGATGTTTTTACACTGCTGAACAACCAGGATGTGATTTGCAAGAATGATAGCTGAGGTGCAGATTATCTCAGTGGGTCTTGAAGTCAATATTCTGAAGAATGTAAATGAATTCACACAAAGGAAACAATAAATCATGATTAACGTATAGGACAATCTCTATGAACATGAAGGTCATTAAATTCACACTTTGAGTTCATAAAAAATATTTCACACTTTCAGCGACATAAATATTAGAGAAAACAGTTCTTAACATCACTAATTTGTAATTCAAATTTCAGCCAGTTTTATAGAAACTAAGGCTATGAAATAATAAAAGGTCATAAGGGATGATTTTTGTCATCATGCTTCACTTAACAAATTGTTATATCTAATCCATGCTATTAAGCCAAATTATGTTGGTAAGGTAAATTATGGTAATCAAGTAACATTAATGTGAAAAACGCTTATTCTTTGACTTTGCTAAAATTCTTTGGTTCAGAGTAAGCATCATCCCTATGGAGATTCTACTGGAATATGCACATTTATCATCTAAGCATCTCAAATGCAGTATTTTTCCTCTTAGTTCTAAACAAATGTTGGAAAGATATTGTATATCCTTGTCTTGGTTTGTTAGGACTACTAGGTGACTCAGAAGATTGGTTTTGAAGGAGAACTGAGCATCTGAAAAAGTTCCTTAAATTTGCAGAATATCACAGTCCTATGGGAATACTATGTAGACAGTCCCTCCGTGTTAATTTCATTTTTAACAGAACATTTAAATGGAACCTGTACCAGATCAGAGCACCTAATTTTTTTTTTTAATAGAGTCTCACTTTGTCACTCTTGGTAGAGTGTCACAGCAGCACATCTCACAGCAACCTCCAGCTCTTGGGCTTACGTGATTCTTTTATCTCAGCCTCCCAAGTAGCTGGGGCTATAGTGCCCACCACAATGCCCGGCTATTTTTTGTTGCACTTTGGCCGGGGCCGGGTTTGAACCCACTACCCTCAGTACAGGGGGCCGGCGCCCTACTCGCTGAGCCACAGGCACCACCCAGAGCACCTGATTCTTAAACTGAAAAAAATAAAACACTTCAGATGTGGATTTTACCTTTATTATATAGAGTATAAGGGAGAGGAAGGATGAAGAAGATAGAAGAGAAAGAGCAAGAAAAAAGGGAGAAACAGAAGAAAGTAAGTCACAGGAAAAGGAAGGCAGGAGAGAGGTCCAAGGACGGAGGAGGCAGAGAGGGAAGGAGAAAGTACCCGCGTGTTCATCTCAGGAGGCTTGCTGAAATAATCTTGCTGAGAAGTTGCCTTACCTTTTTAGTAGATTAAAATGTCAAGAAAAAGAATAAATTTACTTAAGACTTGAAAGCAAAATGAGGTAACTTAGCATGGTCCCGCTTCATGAAGGGGTTATACTCCACTCCAACTCTACATTCCTTCAGTCAATGCCAATAATACTAGATTTCTCCACACACAACAGAAGAGAAAGAGCCAGCTGTCATGGAATCCAACCATCTTCATCAGTACCACTTGTGATGGCTTTTGAATACCCCAACAACCCCGCTATTATGACTCCTATCCAGTCACACACACTCAGCCCCTTCCAGAGAATTAATGGTTGCCCAGTATCTGCCAGAGGCCTCAGCCATTATGCATTTTCAGGTCCCTGCCCCACCTGCCTGGCTTGTCACAGTGCCAGCCATACTGTGTGAAAATATTTATGACAGCCATGTTTCAGATAAATTTATCCCTTTCTAGAACTTTCTCTGAGTAATAGACTCATATCAATGATATCATTCAAGAATGAAGACTGTTGGCTCGGTGCCTGTGGCTCAACGGGCTAAGGCACCAGCCATGTACACCTGAGCTGGTGGGTTCGAATCCAGCCCGGGTCTGCCAAACAACAATGACGGCTGCAACCAAAAAATGGCCAGGCGTTGTGGCGGGCGCCTGTAGTCCCAGCTACTTGGGAGGCGGAGGCAGGAGACTCGCTTGAGCCCAGGAATTGGAGGTTGCTGTGAGCTGTGATGCCAC